>CM017569.1:2626330-2790944 GCA_007844125.1 Sinonovacula constricta | reverse complement strand
GAGAGAGAGAGGAGAGAGAGAGAGAGAGAGAGAGAGAGAGAGAGAGAGAGAGAGAGAGAGAGAGAGAGTTTATATTGAAGGTAACAATCCACTGTATAGATGGCGATAACAATAACTGGAATTGCGCGCACATCATAAACAGTATAAGACACGCGGTAGTGAGACAGCAGGAATCTGGAGATATCTTTTTCGGAAGAGTGCTGAAAATGCTTTCAAACAACCATAATCATAAACACCGTGAAATGTCCCTTGCAATATTTCTGGAATACGACGCTGCGTTTTATAGTGCCAAGAAGGCCCAACGTTAGATCATTGCTGTCTGATGAACAAAAATACACACAATCATTAGATTTCTATTATTCTGGAGGTGTACGTATAGTATCTGCAGTGGTCTTACAGAAAATAACTGTATGAAAAAAAACCTAAGTAAGTTCATATCACATCGGAACAATTTGCTAAATACAACGAACATATATTTAGAGGTACGCCTATGCTCTTAAAATACATCATGTCGTCAGTATGTTGGAAAACTGTGGGTACATGTTGCATTGTACAGTACACATATCAGTACAGTTATCAACTCATGGAAGGTCTACAATAACAGCCAGTCCTCTAATAATGCCGGGATATTGTGTTTTTGTCTGGCATTGCAACTGCAGCTGAGATGGACAGATAAATATCTGAGGCCCCTAGGTTTTCTACAGTTCCATTGTACCTTACATCTCGCATTACATATCACATCAATGATTTATGATCAAGTGTTCGCAAAAGTCTATGTAAGTACATGTAAGAGCTAGAAGTTAGTTTACATGATATGTTTTAGCTATGATCCAGCTAAATGTGTTATAACCTATGTTAATTCTTTTATTGAGTCAGTTGCAAATATATAAATACTTTCTTACAGTTAGTAGCAAATAGTGCTGATCCTGACAAGGTAGCTGCCAAATGGAATGGACTTAATTAGATGTACATCTGCTTTTTATGGGAAGAAATGGTAAACACCAGTGTTAACATTGTGCTGAGTCAACGTCGGATCTCAAGTAACAGACAGGTTAGATTTAAACATCGGCTTAAAAGTCGAATTAATGCAAGCACACGTGGTGTTCATTTATATTTTTTTTGACAGCATGGGTTACAGTTTTAAGATTTCGTCTCTCCAAGCATACACACCTAAGCCCAGTGAGGTGTCTGCAATTTTTTCTCATACAAAATATAATAGCATAAACAAGTAAATTTCAAAATGACTCATGCTGTTTGTTATACTAAACCACAAATATACAAAATCCATCACTACGTTAAGGTGAAATGCTTGTCTATATAACGGTGGTGTAATCAACACGTCACATTGGGAGACGGTTTAGTGCAACTACTGGGGATAAGCAAGAGCCATGTCAGTTACACAGAAACTTGCCTGCACAACTGGCACGAGGCAAGTAACACACATTGTGAAAATGTTTCATCAAGTCTTTTTATGAGATGCAGATTCTTTTCTCAGCATTTTACACACAGACACAGACACAGACACACACAGACACAGACACAGACACACACATTCACGCACATACACACAGACACAGAAACACAGACACAGACACACAGCAGAAAACACAATTTTTTTAACGTTTCCTTTTTCAGCTAAATGCTGAAAGCATTGAATTCAGAATATTTCTTTTTTATTGTTCAATAAATATTTACAGAAATAGTCAGTAATAATAATTATAACACGATGCACCATGTAAACACCATTGGAGTTTGGGTGTCAGTTCTAGAGAGGTGAAAGGTTATCGACGTCATCGCAGGATGAAGTGACAAAAGGCGCAATTGATAACAAACAAAATATCCCATAAGGTTTTATAAAATATGTTGTCATTTTATTAAAATACCATCCGAATTCAGTCGCAATGTTTTGAAGAAGTTTTAATTAATCTAATATTACCAGGACTAGCAGTAACGTTATATAAGAGCTGAGTAATAATGTCGTATGCCGATTAACCATTATTAAAAAATAAAGACGTAAATTTAACGAGGTTCATTGGTATTTCAAGTCTGGAAACAAAGACTAATCCTGCCTTAGAGTTTGATCAATTTACAGACCATACGGATGCTCAAAGATAAATTCATGTTGTATCAAAGACATGCGCGGACATCGAGCAAGCAATATAAAAAGCAATGCACATTTTTGGTTGTAAACGTGTCAATTGCTATCAAGGCGGTACAATGCAGGAGTCCAGGGTTGTAGCCATCAGCAATAAATAAATAAGTATTGTAGAGAAGTTAGTAATTTAGACCCTTGATCTTATACTAAACATTCAATAAAACTCATGATGATTTATTTTATCTTCTGCATAAATGTTTTCATAAGCTATTATAATTTATAGCAATAAAATTAATACGGTGAAATAATTTTGAAAATACTTTTCTTAATTTGCTGAATCTAAAACCTTGTTGTAATCTTTTGTAGAAATTAATTGATTTCTGGCATTGAAATAATGTTCAGCCTTAGTAGCACTCAACTTGTCCAAGGAAAATGGCGACCAAAAACAAAAGAATCACGTGACCAAATGGAGCGCGCTGATTAGCTAACGCTAGGCGTCTTGTCCTGTCAATCAAATTTCGGCGTAATGTTAATTCGGAGAAACCTTGCGTCTATATATAATGCCCTTTAAAGATTTGGGTAGGAGGAGATGAAGTTATCACAATTCACGCTAAAAGCAATATTAAAAATGCAGTGAATGTTACACATAAAGAGTACCGATCACTTGTTTAATTAAGATGTTAATGAAAATGTTTTCAAGTATAACGCACAAAGCTTCGCAAACACCCATACAAATTCACGTCGTAAAAACCGCACTTCCTGAATGTTTGTCCTAAAGACCAATGGTGGTAAATTCAATCATAATGTTTACAGTAAGCATAGTATACATAATAAAAATACAATTAAAGAATATAATGAAAAAATTCTAATATGCATATTTTTCAACTAAATTGCATATCTATATGCATATTTTTATGGTTTACTTTTAATGTATATTTCTTGTCTTACTTTTAAATAACATATTTTTAAATATCGGTTTCTTTTATGTTCTTGTTTATATACTATTTTATCATCCTAATATTTCAAGCAATTAAGAATTTATATTCGCTTATCAATTTATTTTTGTAAATGTCCATTTCGTTGCTAATTTGTCATATGTTTTGGTCAAGCATTTTATGACTTATTTTTTTATGATAAACATGTTTACAAATAACAATAATAATAATAATAATAATAATAATAATAATAATAATAATAATAATAATAATAATAATAATAATAATAATCAAAATAAATATTAATAGTAATAATAATACTACATCCGATAGTTGCTAAACTCTGTAAAGACACAAAACTAATATTAAACTTGACAGCAAATCTTGCAGACTTTGATTTGGAAGCCCCCATACAGGTAGCTGATAGGTAACTGCATAGTTTGTCTAGGGCAGATCTGTTCATCCAAAATGTTTTATTAACTTTGAAATCATCCCAAGCATCCGGTTGACCTTATTTAAACTGTTTAAAGTCGAATGAATAGTGCACATGTGGTTTGCACCTTCTGTTTATTGACTATCTTGCCATTTGTAACAGTTTCACAGCATGCTCACAAACATAGGCCAGGGTACGTGCTTGAATTTCCTTCTCCTTCCAATTAAAAGTTTCCCAAATGCCAAGAGCTGATGGTGATACTATTCTCATAAAGTACAAGAAACACCTCACTATCTTAAGGCAAAGTGCCGAAGTTAAGGATGTACAGCCAACATGTGACAGTGGGATACTGTTTTGTTGAGACACCGGTGATAAGCCCGGGCCATGACAGTTACTGGCATCCATAGTTGGCACGAGTAGTGTATATAATAGAAATGTCTCATTTTATTCTATTTGTTTTAGCTGCAGATTCATTCCTTTGAGCTTGCTAAAATATGTCACTTCAACCAGCTTTTTCATAATATAATAAAATTCGTTTAATGAACACGCTACAATGAATACCCATTCACAATCAATTATAGCATCGGGTTATTAAAGAGAAATCTTTAATACAATTTGATAAAAAGGAATTTTATGTACGTAGCTACATTTCTTTTGCAAACAGCAATGGTTACTTGGCAGCAATTTCCATCTAAACATTTTAAATAAATGCTCGAATTTTCTACTGTGCTTGCCAGTTGTTCTACTTTAGCTTTTTTCACCATGTTCTGCTTATGAGTGCTATAACTAATGCAGGGCTAACATCCTTGTTGTTTATCTTAATTAAAGCACTTGTTTAATATATCAAAACGACGCGTAATCGTTTGCAAGATTTCTCCTGTTCCATGCGATCTAATACTGCAAAGTACAAACATTGTGCTTCCGATCTGTACAGATGACTTAGACTGAATAACAAGACAACGGTGCGTGCCAAAAATGTTCCATTAACTACAGGATGTGTAGTTCGGGTGCAAGACGTGCAAGGTTTTACCGCTGAATTATGTAGTCGATCCCCAAACTCCCAGGTAAACACACTTCTTGTGTTGGAAGGTAATTACAGTTTAATGTCGGGGTTTTATGGCAGTTGTTAATGGCATTGTGTTATCGAGAGGTCGATTCATTAAGAGAGATTTTACCTAACATAAGGACGTGGTTCTCTGTAAAGTTTAATAATTGTATCGCTTTCTCTGAGTATGTGAACACTTACGCAACAGGGTATTAGACATTGTCATTTTAGGGAAATGTTTAACAAAATTAAGGGTCCCAATAACTTTTTACAAAACTTATCAGAACAAAAAATTTAGATAGTTGCAACCTGGGAATTCTTCGATGTACTACCTTGTTTCATATTGATCCACAGATAAGAACGAGCATAGATTTTTATACGTTGACTGGACGTTTTATGTAGTGGTAAAAAAAACTTAATATATGTGGTAATGTGATAGCTTTTCACGATAAAATATCAAATCCAGGCTCAAAAGAATCCCTGCTGAAGCGGACGATGTATTATTTTCTCTAATTTCTCAAAGAGAAAAGTTATTTTAACGCAAGAAAATAATCTCAACATATTTAAAAGCATCAAGACTTAATTTATAAGCAGCCTTCATAGAAGGGCAGAGGCGATTGTGAAAGTATACTCCATTATTCAATGAATCGTGTTGTCTTCCGAGAAATGTTCAAGAAGCATGCAAATGTTAGCGGCTTTTGAAATCTGGCTTCACAGATTCTGTTGAATTTAATTAACATACCTAATTATAAACATTTAGCCTTGAACGAGGAACTTTGTCAAAGAAATCGATGTTCTACTTGCTGTCACTTGAAAAAAGAGAGTTCGGATATTCTGACGATTTTTTTATACGGAAAACCCATCTACAGTGGTATGCAATTCATTAATAAGGCGTGCAGGAATGTTCGAACCAATTAATTTTTTATCACAGTAAGACGGTAAATTGCCTTGAATGTTGCAAGAGAAAGTTTTGATAGATATGAGAGCTGTAAGTTGTTATAGTAATGACGGCTGGGGAAAACAGATGTTCTTGCAATTGACAAGATTTTGGATGACTTGGAAAACAACCGATTCCTGGAAATTACCTCTTAATTATTCACCTGCCGAGGTGTCAGTAGCATTTGCGTTCTTTAGGTTGGTGTTCATGTAATAACATACCTGCAAATTATAAAGTTAGGTCAATAAAGTGCGACACTTATATTTTATTGAGCTAACCCATTATATATGAAAGCTATTTTGTGTAATATTATGTAATATCATCAATATTAAATAATTGTGCAGTTCCCTTGTCAGATAATTGAATGTTTGGATAAGTATCATAAAACACACTTGCACGCCGTGCTTTTATCCGTGATACATAGTTTATAAATAAATTATTGCGAAACTGGTTAATTACTGAATATGGCATTCAGTGACAATTCGATATTAATTTGAAGTTTGTTTTTATCAAAAGCCCAAAGAGACTCATTGTAATATTTTGACTTAATTAAATATACCGAAATCAAAGACATTCTGTCGTTTTTGAAATATTTCATAAAATCTCAGGGATTGTACAATACGGATTCTGTACGCATTTATTAATCAATTACTAGAACTGTAAATGGTGTTCATCATAATGCTTTACTGTATCGTCAATTGATGAGCCCTTCAAAATAATGATTATTGATTTATATTTACAAGTGTTCAGATCAAAAGCGCTGCAGAAAGTAAAAGGCCAGCAAGCAAGTCTACTTTCATAACATATTTAGAATATAGCAATACGATTTCATAACATACCACTGTTAAGTTATTTGTAATTTATTTATGGGAAGTGAATATAAAGTACTGTCTGTGACCATGAATGAGTCATGGAAGCGTAAAAAACATTTGAAATATGGCATTCTAATTTAATTTATGACTTCTGATATTGCTGCGACTATCAGCGAAGCACTGCAATAAATGTCATCACTTAAATACGCTCGTAAATCTAGTTAAATGTATGTTTTATTGAAATAAACTTCGTCTATTAAAATGCTTAACGTAAATTTAAACACAATTTTGAAAATATTCAAGAAATACTTAAAGTTTAATCAGTTATAAATTGAAACAGCCGCTCTTGTATAGTTCTAATCTAAGTTAGTTCGTTTTAAATAATTATTGTATTTTAGTAAATGCTGTTGTAATATTGGATCTTGCTGAATTAAAAAACAAACCCTTGCTTTCCTTCTATAACAAAAGTTACATAGCAATATAAG
Source organism: Sinonovacula constricta (assembly GCA_007844125.1). Classification (NCBI taxonomy): domain Eukaryota; kingdom Metazoa; phylum Mollusca; class Bivalvia; order Cardiida; family Solecurtidae; genus Sinonovacula; species Sinonovacula constricta. The sequence goes on along the minus strand of CM017569.1, from coordinate 2,784,202 downwards.
GTATATTGATTTAGTCTGAGTACTATAATGAATAAACATATACACAAGTCAAACTGTTTTCAACCAGTATCCAAATGAAGTAGTCACAAGTACATATAAGCCAGAATAACTCTTTAAGGTGGTATTCAAATTCCTTGAAACATGTCTTAACAATATAACCCCCAACATCTTAACAATGAACCGGCAGTTTAATTCACAGTTGATATATATTCAAAAGAATATCCAGATTTGTCATTTATACCAAATATACAACATTATCTTTGCTTCAGATAACGCAGATATGCAAGTTCAATAGCAATACATGATGTTACCAGCATAGCTCAGATAGTATCAGACATGCAGAAGTGAGAATATAGAAATAATTGTTCTTGGAAGAATTATGAAGAATGCTGTCTATGAACCATTATCATAACCATCGTGAAAGATACAATAATAACGTCCCATGTTGTATTTCTGGAATATGCCAAGCGCTGTATGTAATTATGCCTTCATATCTTGTTTGGACATACATACGCAGTTCGAGTTCCAGGAGAGGCGAACGCTCTTCAATCATTATGTTCTAGATGTCATTTTGACAGAAGGCACCATATGCAAGTTTTCTTGAGCATGGAAACATTGAACAATATCGACTTATATTAAATTGTATGCACTTTTACCCATGACCTGTTTATGAACGACTTAAATGTTTGCCTTTTAGTTTTATTGTCAGCTTACAAAGATGAAGAGGAGATAAATATTTGATTATATACTTATGACCTTGCATCGTCATAATGCTCTCTCGTAGAGATAACGTCTCTAGATGTCACGTTTATAGTCGCCTTAATGTTTCACCTTTAAATCGACATTTTAGAAAATTATCCCTTCATTATTTATGAAGTGAACTATAAATTTAAACAAAAAAATATATTATAATAATTGGAACCGTTTCGTACATTCTCACATTACTTTTGTTCCTGTTCCAACGCTGATTAAACACTGTGAAACAGATAAAACCACTTTTATCTGAAAAGATACAGATGGTTAAATTTGTATAACGAGAAAAAGTCAGTTTGGCGCCTGTCCAAATGTTTCATTATGTTTCCATGATCTGTATACTCTTCCAGGTAGAAATGTGCAAACGATGATTTGATTTTGAAATAACTATAACAACTATACAGCGATGTACTCTGTACTTAATCACAATTGAAGTCATGTCAAATACTGGTTTTAGGTACACTTCCACCTATCACCGTGTTTTTATACATGTTGGTTTTGGTAAATGTAACACATATCGTTATTTTTACACATATTCTGGTTTTGGTTAATATATCACCTATAACTATATTTACACATGTTTGTTTTGGTTAATGTACCACCTATAACAATGTTCACACATATGTTGATTTTGATATAAGTACAGCTTATCCCCATGTTTACTCAAATGTTGGTTTTGGTTAATGTACCACCTATCGCCATGTTTACACATATGCTTGTTACGCTTAATGTACCGCCTATAACTATGTTCACACATATGGTTTTAATGTACCACTTATAACTTTGGCTACACATATGTTGGTTTGGGGTTAATGTCCCACACAATGCTCAATTATAGTAAAAATACATGTATTTACACAAACCTATTTTACTTGAACACATTAAAGTACACATAATAATCGTATTGGAAAGTATTATTACAAATAATGAGACAATATTAGTCTAATCCACATTTCTAGAACTGACATCTTCTGCCGGAACGTTTGTTTTTCTAAATATTATAAATATTTTATAATAGGATATATAGCACAAGTTTGTGCTGACAATGTTTGTGAAAATCGTCATAAATTTCATTGCATGAATAGCTCTATCAATGTCAAACTAAGGCAACAATCGTGAAATAGATATTAACGTGGCGCTGAAGCCTACAACTCTTAAATAAAATAATTTATTTATAGATAGATGATTTAACAATAATAAGTTTAAATTTTGAAAGAAAGGTCACATTTACGTGTGTCTTAAGGAACTTAAAATGCCAAGACTGTCGTAATCAGAGGTAAGGTACTTGTGCTATTCTTTTAGTTGTGGTCACATATAGCTCCTGATTTTTAAAACAGTTTTAATCTTCAATAGGTAATAGCTCATGTATTACCTAAGCAATGCCCTATTTCTTAAAAAAAATATGTAAATATGGGAAAGGATAAAGCGGTTGTGTCGTTGTTTCAAGTACAAGCAAGTAAATTATTACTGTCTTCACATTCTTTAAACCATCACTTTCTTACTTGTCAATGTATCGGGAATCTGTTTTCTTAGAAATAACTATACCAATACATCTGTAAATGTTCCGACGACTATCAAACTAGGCCATACATGTAGCTTCAGACAACACGCTTCATTAGCACGAGAAAATTTAAAGATATATTATCTAACGACATACACAGATGCTTACAAATAAGTCATTAAAGACTCAAAAGATGGATACCTAATGGCATTTTGGTATGGTAAAGCTATTTTAAGTGGAATTGGAACAGCAAAATACATAAGATTTACTAAATCAAGAAATACGGAATGTGGAAGCAAGAAGCAGAATGTGGAAGCGACTGAAAAGATAAATGGTTCTTCAATAGCGCCAGACAAGCAATTTCCTTGCTGCATGATGCGAGTAACAGGTGTGTTTAAAAAAAATAATACAATTATCTAACTGCGGCCGTGAATGTACTGTTTATGTTAGTTTTGTTGTGTATTATTTGCTGTTGTTGTTTATGCATTTACTCATTAACACATATGTTAGCTTAAGTGAATTATTTATAGTGCTGCATTCTCTGTGACAGTATATCTTATAAGTACATAAAAAATATAAAGTCACATAATCCTGATACCGGCTGAACTTGTATGGAAACAGGAATTTAATCTTCCACTGCTATCAAATCTGATGATTTAGAAAAAAACACTGTTATATGGTTTGGGTAAGTGTAGAATATATTAACATACATAGATGTATATTACTTGCTATAATTATACCTAGCAGAAGCTGTGGGGCGCTCAAAACTAAATTTAGGGCTTCCAGTCGGTCGATTTGCCGATTGACCTTTCCAAAGCGGTAACAGCTGGTTTTTGTCTACAAGTAATGTCTTGTCTCGGTGCTTTTGTCACTTTTACATTGACTCTGTATGCCTTTGTCTAGTGGTAGTTCAGTTGTAATATTTGTGGTCTTTGTCATACTGCATTTCTTTATTTTTCTATTGACTAGGTTTAGAATGTATGTCTATACATAAATGTTAATAACTCGCCATTAATATTCTTAGTAGAAACTATCGTATGACCTGATTAGTCATAGCATATACTACATCAAGAAGTAATTATTATATGGTTTGATAAGGTTAAAATATATTCTGTACATTGATGTGTGTTAAGTGATATTACTATGTTTAGAATAGACTGCCGAATGGTTTAAATATATATTACTTGAGTATTCTATACCAAGAAGAAACTCTCGTATGGCTTGTTTAGGTTTAGGATTTATAACTATACACAGATGTTTATTGTTTGTCATTAATATAATTGATAACATAAAATGAGTGTGTACTCGTGACGGAAATGCGAATGTCTGAACATAAACAATGTATATTTTACTCAAAAAAGGTAAAGATTTGTTGATAAATAAAAAACTTGAACAAACACTAGACGAAGGTATTACATATACACGCAAGTTAAATTTTAGAATGGCAACAGAAAGATCATAGTGTCGAGAAATATACATATACACAGATGGCAAGTAGTAACAAGCCATGTACGAAAGTCGTCTAACGGACCTACTGGTGTGCTCAAGATAGTTAACATATCTGCACGTGGTGATGATTGTTTCTCCAAAAACAAACAGTGTAGAAAAATTCAATTTTAAGATACATTTACTTTCAGCCATTGCATTTGAGAATTTTACTTTCTTTTAACACCATTTCCAGATCATATTATCTTTCATAATAAAAATAATAACAGAGCAAGATGATAGAAGGTCGGAGAAAGATATTTTCGAAGGTCCATACAATAAAATTGTACAATAAAATTTAATACCCGTGTACTTAAAATGCAACAGTGTTTCCTTAATATTGCACCAAGCCACGAGTCGCGGGTTCTACTCGTATTTCCACATGACACGGGTAAAACTACTGTTTTATAGAACACATCCTATTTTTCGAGTTTTATCTTAAATGACTTCACTATAATCAAGGCTTCAGGACTGATATTATTCTTTATTTCTATTATAACTGTTCTTTAGTTACCTTTGCCAGCAGAGAAGGGCTCCATTACTGCAATGAACATATATATTATGTATTCCTTAGCAATGGCCGAACGTATAGCCGTACTTGTCTGTAGGAATATTCAAACGCTTACCTGCAGCTGTTGCGTAATCTTAAGATGTTTTTAAAACATACTATGGACAATTGTTTGCCCTAAGATTTCTCTTGTTTGAATACTCAAGCGGAATTCTTCAACGGCCATCACTCCTAAAAAACGACAGCGACATTTCACTTCCATGCGGAACATTTTAACATGGGTGCTTGCTTCCCTCCGGACTGAAAACCCGTTTTAGGTGCCGATTTCATAAACTAAACTGGACTTTTTTCGCAGGTAAATACAAAGTATGAACATTACACTAGTCGCTTATGAAATACGTAAATATTGTAATTGTAGACGCACAACCTTGAATTTGGGGTGACAAATTGAGATTTTATTGCTTCAAACTATGGTAGCAGCATGCAAACACTAATACATCAAGGCATAAGCCATTCTGTATTTTATTGTATTGTTCACTAAAGATAAAAAAGTCAAGGATCTCAATAACCTTTCAGAGGTTTTCAAAAGCTTATCAGGAAATGTATTGCTGACGGTTGAAACCCGACAATTGATACTTTTATTGTCAAGAACTTGCATTGCTTTTAAGTTACACGATGACCGGACGTTACATGACGACCAGACAGGTCTTGGAAACCACAGGAAAACGGTGAATTGGACAGTCACTGTTTTAACTTCCGATACTGCTGCTCGCTGTTACTTTGATGGACTATTTTTATTTACACTGTTTGACAGAAATCATTTTAGAAGTGCGAGGTTGGAGCGCTCCGCAAAACAGGTTTAAGTTTTGCCGACTGACCGTTCCAAGGCGGCAATTGTTGGTTTTTCTTTTTAGTGTGTTATGTCTCGTGTCTGTGTTCTTTGTCAATTTACCCACTTCGACATTGTCTAGAGGAAGTTCTGATTTAAATATATGTGGTTATTTTTATAGAACATTTTCTTATATCCCTATTCAAACAACTTGATAACAGTCAATTATGTATCTTTATCGGAGAGACAATAACTGTACTCTAAACTACATACACATGTGCACATTTGATAAAATCACCAAAGTAAATTTGTATATTAATAACCGACACTCTTTGAAGTACATGAGTTATGCGTATCGATGTTTACACGGAGTCAACAAATGTTGTACTGTGATTACTTTATGGCCGTAAAGTTAAAAGGCGTCCAGTACGGGATCAATAAAATAAACATTGTCTGTCTGGACAATATTAGCCGTAAGCGGATTACAACTTACACCGACCTTTATTTCTAAACGTCGGCAATTTATTGCAACTTTCCCAACGAGCACAGAGTTTGCCGGCGTTCACTGGCGAACATCAACTTTTACAAACGTTGACCAACTTGTACTAATCTCTACTAGCGGAGCATGACGTTTCCATGTAAACGTTGATCAAAACATCATGGTTTGAATCCAGCTTTATATACGTTTCTGAACGCTAAAGAAAGTTATACAAAGTTGGACTTCGTTAACAGACGTCGACTGAGAACTAAAGATGTTGTCGAATAAATCTAAGTCTTTCTGACCCTGTCCTCGCTATACATTGTATGTCTTCGGGCGGGATGTGGCGGACCTTGTAAAGGACCTTTTCTGTGATAGTTCGTCTGTCGTCGATTGTGCAGCAACAGAGTCTAGTGATTCTGTGTTAACTTCGTAGCCTTCCTTTCCAATAAGTTTTATCTTTCTCCTGCCTTTTCCTGGCATTTCTAAAATATTATCTTTGATTCGAACACTTCAGTGGTCACAACAACACTGGTAGCAAAGGTGACAAAAGTTCCCTTTTATGAACATACGTCGCAGCCTCGAGCATGGCCTAAACTAACGTTAACGACTGCTGGTACAAATGTTCGAAGCGTGAATCCAGCTTCAGACATGACCTGATGTCACGTTGAGGATCGCTGGTAAAAGTGTATGTAGTGTTAATCCAGTTTCAGGCATGACCTGAATTAACGTTGATGGCCGCTCGTACAAGCGTTCGTAGTATGAATCCGGCTTCAGGCATGACATAAACTAACGTTGACGATCGCTCGTACAATGTTCGTGGCGTGAATCCAGCTTCAGACATAACCTGAAGTCACGTTGAGGTCAGCTGGTAGAAGTGTTCGTAGTATGATCCAGCGTCATGCATTATCTGATCTAACGTTGGCGACCGCTTGTACAAATGTTCGTAGCGTGAATCCAACGTCAGGCATTGTATGAACTAAATAGAAAATAATCTTTGCCTGATAAACAAGTGTCAGCGTGGGTTAACTACGTACACACCATAATTTGTCATTTACCGACTACATTTTTCTGATAGCAAATCTTATACATCATAATAAAAAGTAATGCAAATATACTCTGTTGTTAGCTTTTCGTTTTTGTTTAATAACGTTGCCTTGGTACGACTAACAATCTTAAAATATTTTTTCCCAATTTGTCAGTGTTTTACCGAATAAATTATAGTGAAAAGCCTATCTGCGGTATCGGTTACATAGATGCCAGCCAATAATCTTCTGCATAGAAGGCGACAACAGTACCTGGCACTACCTGCAAAGCAATGGCGATATCAGACATGGGACGGTAAAAAAGTAAGGTAATTCTTCGCGGAATGTGCTGAAGAAAGCTTCCAAACAACAACACTCATGAACACCGTGAAATGTAAATGAAATATTTCTGTTATACGACGATGCTTTTCAAAGGGTACCACGCCTCAGGTATATTGTGTTTTGACACTGACTAAATTCCAAGCTAGGTGAATGCTATTTTCAGCAACACGCTTTGAAGCGTTTTTGACAGCGCTTGAAAAATAAGCTCCACGCTTTTTACACTTAGTGGTGAGAACAAAGTAACAAAAACGTTTTAGGGCGCGGGGGGGGGGGGGGGGGGGGGGGGGGGATGGGGGGATGGGATATTGAAATCTATGTTACCTACTAAGTGTGCTTAGAATTAACTTTATGTTGATTCTGAAATCATTCTTAAGCATATGCATTGTCCAAAACTTCGAATTAAAAGTCATACTTTATTCTAGCGAAGTGGTATGCAACTTCTCGTTTTGACAATGCCAAAAAATGAAACTGTTTTAGTTATTCGTTATAGGCATGCGCACTTAAGACCAGACAGGCTGATGTCAATAACCAAGTGATAATCAGATTAAGCTATAGCTTCAAAATGACCTGTGTGAGATACTTAACACGAAAACAAACTTATCATTATCTGAAATGGTATGTCGATGTATCGGATGTTTGTACAATCAGTACGTTACATCGGGAGGCAATGAGGTGAGTGTGAACACTGGTGATGGCTAGGGACCATGTCAGTTTCTGACGCTTAAGACTATTTGTGTATATTGTAGAAATGTATCATCATACCTCCTTTTGTCACAATCTACCGGAGAAGAAAACACGACGATTCAATAAACGTTTCTCTTCTTTTTGAATTACAGAATCCAGGTCAATCTTGCAGGAAGAGAAAGCCCAGCGAAAAATTGAATTTTCTTTATATTACCAAAGGACATCCAGTCCCTTTTTGCCGGAAACCCAATTCAAACAGTTACTGAAAGTTTCTTTTTCTAATTACAGAATCTGGCATATTCCATCGAGAGATACTATTTACTATTGAACGTTTCTATTTTTCTTATAGCAATATCAGTGCCCTTTCTGAACAAAAACAATAAAATGAACAGTTTTAAGCGTAATATTTATTTTCATAAATAAACAAGCAAAATAAAGACAAATCAAAGAACCCGGTAGCGTAAACCCCATTTAACTTTTGGTGTCACGGCTTGAAAAAGAAACAAGAAACAAATCGTCTAAGAAACAACACAAGGTTGTTGTTATTCAAATATTTGCAATGCCATCAAATATTAATGTCTTAAAACTATATGCAGTAACGAATTTTCTTTGGGCGCATGGGAAAAGGTCCGAATACACACAGCACAGAAGGGCATAACATTTGAATTGTACACAGTTTAACGTCGTAACCAACGCAATTTAAATTTAAAACATACATAACTTAACATTTTTAATGACAAGTAATGATGTATCTATATTTTAACTACAATCTTATTTAATTCTGATATTCACCAAAGTTGAATAATAACCGAAATGCAATGAAATGCAAGTTCAATTGTTTTTGTAACAACATGTTGCCAGGGACTAACAAAGGCTAACGTTTATATATAGACGCCGCGCTTATGAGCTATCGATTATGCTCCTAACACATTGGACCACGACTTTTCTAACGACTTTCCTGTCAAATTCACTCGCCGATTACAGGCCGGGTATTGTAGTATAATTAAACCAATGTTTTTATACATCGAACACATGTCTATTAAAGTTTACAGATCTCTGAAAATGTTGCAAGAATTTTGTTCAAATACGTCGCTTGCCGATAGCTTTTCCTCGTAGAGATAATGAGTACACGTCAAGTAATGTCAGGTAGCCAAGCAAATATTTTGGGACATTTCTGTGAGATTGAAAGACATTTTAATACTTGCTCTATATGATATCTTCAAACGATAAGTTCGTGCGAGTACCGGAAATGTGTTATGGAGCAAGGCATAAGCCATCATGTCTTTTATGGAAATGTTTTATATGACAATCAAAACCAAGGGTCTCTATAACTGTTTAATCTATTTACAAAACTTATCAAGAAATTTATCGCATAGAGTTACAACCAGGGAATCCGTCGTTGTACTGCATCGCTAGCCAACAACTTGCATTGATTTTAATGACATGATCACCGGGTAATTCTCTTCATTTTTCAGTCATGCCCTAGAGACAACTACATCAGCGTCCATGTTCTCTACGTAAGATAGCACAGTATGTATTATCTTCGAGATTTTGTTTTCCTTTATAATGTAATATGCCATTTGTGGATAATTATTATAACATAACATCTGTATCGTGTTACCTATAATCGCTTCACAATACTACATTTTGTTTTGTTGGTTTGGATTGCTGTCTGAAGTTATATAATTTCGTTGTGCTTTTTTAATTGCACATTTTAATTGTGACATTTGACGTCACGGTATTTTATAGTATGACGTCATTAACTTGTTCTAATTATGCGTCATCGCTTAGGCTTGTTTTATTTCACACTACTCTCTCGTGTGTTAGGTTGCCGAGGCTTTTATTGTCTGCTTATATTATATATACTGATAGTAAATTATAATTATACTTAGCTTGTATATAATATTCTTTTATCAGTTTTGACTTCCGATGCAGGTTCTTGCATTTAGTTGTCTCAGTTTGATTGAATTTTTGTTATAATGAACACTGTGACAAAAAAATCAGGACGTGCGAGGTTGAAGCACTCCACAAACCAAGTAAAAGCACCTAAATCGGTCCTTTTGCCGACTGACTGTTCCAACAGATTTTTCTTTTCTATGTGTGTAATGTCTCGTCTCTTTGTTTTGTCACATCTGCAATTTCTTTGTATGCCTTTGTATAGTAGTAGCTCAAATTTTGACATCTGGAACTTCTCAAAGGGACTTTTCTCATTTTTCTATACTTCTAGTTTTTTTTCCACATTTACACGATATGGACGTGCAAAAGATAATATACAGATCTGCTTCGGTTGTTTGGCAAAATATTTTTTTTCGAATGTTCTATTCTTTCAAACCAAATACAACGTCAACTTGCTGTTGATCTTAGTATACTTGGTACATTATAGTATACATTTACTATACATGTTGAGTATTCTTAAGGTTCAAGTCAAGAATTATCTCAACAATCAGGACGGTATTTATTCTAAGATCGTAAGTAAGTTCCGATATCGTTGGTATTCGCCAAGTATTATTAAGCGAGATCATGCTGTACACAATATCATAGCAAAATCGTACTCAACTAGTCAAGTATAAAATATATAGTAAATCGATATATGTAGAAAAAAGATGAATATATGTTGAGCCTGTCGTAGCCTTTGAAATCTTTGGAAAAGTGCCGCGAGCTTACATTCACAAGTGTTGTAGAAACACGGGCTTAACGTTACAGCAATATTACGATATGGAAACGTTTTTGTTTGATAATGTGGTAAACAGGTACAAGTAAAAACAAACTGGCATTTTTCCATTAGTCTTTATCAACAGATATGAAGGTAGCATGTTTTATTTGTATAATGCTGAACTATGGTCACAACCACACGCAGCCGAATCCATTTCATCTCATGTGTAATAATTGTCAATTAAGGTGCAGAAGATCAACAAAGCCAGCCTACGTATATTGCCCTTACCTATAAATAGAAGACCTAGTAGCATCCTAAGAATACACAACTGACATTTGTGTAATCACTTTCCTCACTTATTGTGCTACCAGACTAGAACCCATTTGTTGCAATTGTAATAAAAGATTCATTTTCAAAGACGATGTGTCAGTTTCCCGAGAGCTCTTGCGGTGTCTAACCTCGGAAAAAAAGTATATATATCTTTGTCTTTACGGGCAATGTGGGTGATTTTAAGCCCTGTTTAATAACATAATGGAGTTTACTTCTAAAGACAGGTAGTCATAGAGGCAGACAGCAAAAATCATAGGCAGAAAGTCCACAAAATCTAAGACAAGACCCTACTACAATTCGCATTTCAATACAAACTGCAGCGATGGGACGTACGATTGGAGAACAGTCGTCTTGAGGTTGTTCTATGGTGCCAGTGCTGTTGGATGTGAGTGATGTTGTCATCTTTAGCTCTTGTTCACAGAGCTCGGTTGAAGACTTTAGAGCAGCTGCAGAGTTAACTGACCCACTCCAGCAGATCATCTGTGGCAGCCAATTATCTCTGGTTTGTATGATTTATCCATGGTATACGTTAGATGTTTATAAGTGTGTCTGGGTTGCCTAACTTAAACCTGCTGCAGTAGTTTAAAAATGATTTAGACACGAAATTCATAGTTTGCACCTTTAAATGCGCATTTGAAAATTGCCATTGAGGACAAAAAACAACATCTATAGTATGACGTGACAACGCATAATGCAATATTTATATAAACTTACTTAACGGTGTAATTTAGGGCCAGTGGCATCATCAAATACATGTAACCGTTGTAAAAATTCTTGGTGTGAGTTGTTCGCGTTCTAAACAATTGAGTAAACAAAATTTCATAACGCTGATTTGTTATATATAACTCAAATGCCAACAATGCTAACGGGGCATCCGGTGTTGCTTCACATGATCCAAAGTGGTGTTCTACACTTCTGAGAACGGCTTGCCAGAATAAACACGATTGCTGACTTTTATACCATTGTTTATGGGGCCGTACGTCTGGGAACCAACCTTTTTAAGCGAGAAATGTGAAATAAACTTCTTATAAAGAGCATTGAGAAGTGATCACATTATTATAACAAAACCTTTCAAGAGTCGTTTATATTAATAAATGACTTTTAATTATGCATGTAGTTATTAATGTCCTTGTAATTCTCAATTTGCTGAGCCTTATGTATGCTCGTATTTATTTCGTTAGTATTAATGTATTTAGATATTTACCTGGGAATAACTAGGTTCGATTTACGGTGATACACAAATTTACAATGATTATAATTCATATGCACGTAAATGTTGAATCTAAATTTAACTCTTAACAGTCGAATGTCTACAAGGTTTGTTGTTGTTGTTATCTTTATTTTGCCATTTTGCAACACTTTATAAAAATCCTAATGTTAACTCTTGTGTGCATAGTGATTATTGTCATTATTATATGCTTTATATTGTAACACATTTCCTAGCCGACGAATATTCATCCGAGTAACATAGGAACAACTAAATTGTAATGGATAATATTATTTGTTAAAGCTGTTTGCACCCCGAAAGCTGAATTTGTTTAATTGCAATAACATTAATGTTAATATAAATAATGTTTCTACAACCAAAAAATCTCCGATCAAGAACATTTAACATTGCGCATTTGCAGTGAAATAACAGAATCTTTCTTTAGTGTTGAAGTATTAAAGAGTGTATCTTATAATATTCAAAACAAGTTGAACACTTGCTTGCTTTGAATTGACTGTTCATATAATTACACAATTGCTCAGAGTAGGTTAAATTTTGACATATATGTTATGTATATATTTACTATGTGTTATGTATATATGTAATATGTACTAATTGTTATGTATATATGTAATATGTACTAATTGTTATGTATATATGTAATATGTACTATGTGTTATGTATATATGTAATATGTAAGAACTATGCGTTATGTATATATGTAATATGTAAGAACTATGTGTTATGTATACATGTATTAATGTACTATGTGTTATGTATATATGTAATATGGAAGAACTATGTGTTATGTATATATGTAATATGTAATAACTGTGTGTTATATATAATAAGAATTGTGTTATGTGCAAATACAGAAGGATACTAAATCAAAGCAAGATGTAAATGAATAAGGCATGAACTATAAATCTTATTATATATCTTTTTAAACAGAGAATTAAAACATAGAATGCGATGTTCTACGATTATACACATGTTCAATTGTTTTAACTTCAACTTTCATCACAGACCGCCATTACGATAAGGCCCAAAAGGTTTTTCGAAACATGTGATTCTTAAATACTCTTTTAAATAACATGCCTAAAATCGTCGTATCAGAAAGAATCTCAAGAAGATGAAAATATATTAAATTATTTTGGGACAATTTAACATTCCGTATGAAGTCAGAATTAAGTTTTACAATATCACATTGTGCATACTAGTGACATTTAGTATCTAAAAATTATATTACAAAATGCATTTATATTTTATAAGATCTCTAATAAAGATGGTGATTTTGTAACAGTTTTTAAACGAAATATATAGATGGATATAAACTGTAAAGCACCACCACATAAAACAAATTACGATAACAGCAATAAAATGAACGTTTCGAGCAGAAACCTCTAGATGGATTGCCAAAATACCATTGCATGTATTTTTTCATACACTACATACATTTGTTTCTCATGCAGCAGTGGTTACTTGGCAGCTGTGTTTGTGGATATTTTGAATTGATAGAAGTAGTTTCCAAATCTTGTTCTATTGTACGAGTGCCATATCTTATTCTATAATACGAGTGCACCTTGTCTGCTGATGAATGCAAATGTCGGATTGTCCAAAATCTTTCCTCATCTTTATTTCCAGATCTGTTGCCTCTTCCAAGCACAAGATGTGATAGTTGAACATATTATCCGTACACCATTTTCGTTTCCTCAGGTAGACAAACTTTTGTGATTATAACAGCCGCATGGTAATCGCACTTTTGCCGTACGGCCGATGATTAGTCTCCAGACAAAATCTACGGAATTGCTATGGCGTGTCGATTAATTGAGGTGAACTTATGGATAAAAGATAATAGCGTTATTATATAAAAAAATCCAAAGCTATGCTATGTTGGCAGTGTCCTAGGACATACTTCTTGCATCGCGAGTGCATCGTAATGTTAAATGAGACTTACCTTGTCTGTGTTTACTGTGATACTTACAACATTATGGATAATAAGTGAAATAAAGAGTAATGCACTATTATATGTATATTAGCTAACTGTTAAAATATATTCCTGGCTTGAAAGTTTAAAAAGCAAAACAAGATTTCTCTTACTAGTTTCTGATTAAGATAATTGTTTAGTGTATAAATATTATTTTTACCCCATGAGGATAATGAAACGAATATTAATTCTGTTTATTCGATGATATTAAAGAATGTTCAAAATGAACATGACAAACAAAGTTTGATTTTTGAACCAAAACTTAAAAACCGGAGCTTCCTGACTTAGCAAGACAATCTTCACTTGTGCAGATCGTTGGTTACAACGTAAGTAACTTGTAAAGATTTCTAGAATATAAGAAACACTTTTACTGCAGGTCTTGGAAAAGAACTGTGGAGGCAAATTGTTAAAAAAAATAATTACGTGTCCGTTGACTTAAAACAATGACATATTGGTTAAAGGTATGCTCGGTGAAAGGAACGTCTTAATTATATGCTTTAATGTCGTCAAGCAATTTCTCGTAGACTTTTTCTAAATAAAACAATGTCCGTTTTTGCGTGTTTTATAGTGGAAATATTCGAGTCGTGTAAGAATGGTTGTAAAGCATTCTCAAGTGTATCTTTTCTGTTTCATGTTTCAAAGCCGATATACGTATAAAAGGTAAAACTCTGTCTGCATTGGCATGTACTTAAACGTACAAAACTATTACCAGGTGGTGTATAATAAAATATTTTTAAATAACAATATATACAACTGAAACAGCCCTAAACAATAAAGGTATACACATGCTTGCTAAATGCAAAGGAAGCATACAAAGATATACAAACTAAGCAGATTTCAAATAAAGTGTTGGAGAGCTATTTGTTTACATATAGAACATATAAGTAATATTTGACTGCAATGGCCGACATAAAACGTTCCTTTGATAGACACATAATATTAATTTTGAAACATCAATTAAAACCAACATGCTTACTTATGGAATGTTATTATCGCTACAAAACCAGTCGTATAATAAGATTTAGTTTTGAATTTCTTCACTCTATGATGACAGTAGTGTTTCTGTTTTATAACTGTGCTTGGTACTCCCTAGTTTAGTGGTGGGTATTGCTTAACTATAAATATGAATTATATGACATTGTTTGTCATAATATCATTAAGAATTTGATAACAGAAAATTCATAATTGAATCAAAACAGCGTAAGAAATGTGTGAACTTTGTTTCATGTAATGAAAGACTTCTGATAATGTCATGACTAATTGTGTGGAAAGTAAGGATTGCAGCCATGGTTTCCCACATAGTTGCGAAATATTTATGAAATGTTTCATTACATGTTTGTTTAAGGTAATATATTGTTTATTTTACCAAAACATTCTAGACAGTTATAAATAAAACGTTTTATCACAAACAATGGATAAATAAAAGTACAATGTCTTATATATAATATATTGCATATGCATGTGCCAATGCATTTAGGCATGTTTTTGGGTTCATTATCTATCTGTTCGAAATAATAATCAGATTAAGATCATAATATATTATAAAATTGTTGTTATTTCCTGGTTATATCTTTTCTATGCGGTTTTAAACAGTTGATACTTCTTCGTTTCTCTTTATTTAAAGTTGCACTGATGCACCAGTAACTCGTAAATTTAGAAATATCGTCATTATTTTACCAATCGTGAAGCATCTATCTAATCATACAGGTAAATCGAAGACAAGGAGCATGATCTAAAGGTCTTCCTGGCACTACCTGAATAACACACATGCTATCCGTTTGCGGAAGACGGCAAATAGGAGTCTAGTAGGAGTCTAGAACGAACTGTTTCCGGAATAGTTCCGATTAATATTTTAAATCATCAATATCATACATAGAGCCGTGCAATGTTCATTGCAATATTTCTGAAATCCGACGCCGAAAAGGCCAACCGTAGCGTGAATTGACATTGCTCATTGACATTTAGACAGATGCTTTTTTAGAAACATACGCTATAGTGTATCTTTTGGCAGTGCATACAAAGAAAGCTCACCACATTATTGTATGAATAAAAGTATGCGGTAACGTCGGAAAGTGTTGAACTTTTTAAACAGTCTGTAAAATTTCAGCCTAGTAATTTTTTATTAATTGTTGTTTTTTTATAATCTGCACGCAGAATTACACAACAAAATAAATTAAAATAGTCTCTGTTTATGCCCTATAATAAAATTATATTCCTTTTTAGCATGTGCATAACACAAATACGATATTTCATGAAATAAAACTCTTTTAACAACTGAAATACGGTTTATTGTAAAAAAATATCTGCTCTTCTTATAATTACATTGTTCACTAACACATAGTAAGTGTTACATTTGACAGTCGTGGTTGTGTCCTCATCAGAACAAACTTTTGAAAAAAATGAAAGCAAACATTTACTGCAACACGTCATTCCACCCCTACGTTTGTAAACTGTGCATGTTGCATTCTTGTCAGTACAACTTACACGTTGGGATTTACCACAAGAACCAGACATGTAACATCAGTATCTGATTAATCATGTAAATTATCTAGGACAGTGAATGAGATGGACAAATTGATATCCCAAGCATGTATTTCCTACCTTTCCAACTGCATACCTTGCAAGTCGTAGACGTGTTTCTTGAATGTTTGACAGTTAGATTTTGATTAATACTTATAACTTAACGAACTAGGCATGTTGTTTATTAACCTTCCACCAAAATATTTATTATAAATCTTTGCTTTTTTGTCGATATTTGATTTCACAACTAAGTTGAAACCTGGTTGCAAATAGTGCTTCAAATACCGATGGGATTCTTGAAATGGTTGTGGCTGAAGTAGGTCTACACAGGGAACATTATTTTATCACCAGCGTGTTGAGTATTATCTTTAAACCGAGCCTGTAATCAGGCTGAATCATCCTAGTGTTCAGCTGTTAGCATCACTTGTTATTTTAGCGATCGGTGCACGTGTGGTCTGCAACTGCTGCTGAGGACAATGCATATTTAGTATTTGGGGAAAAATACAGATCATAGATGCAATCATGAAAAAAGCATTCTGTTTTTTTTTTCATTATTTCATAATCCACTCGTATTTAAAACGCAATGTACATTTTCTCTAAATTATTGACTTCGAATCATAAGTAAACCACGACACTATTTAGAATACATGGTTACTTTATCAAACGATGGCAAACTTCTAGAAGCTGGTTTTAAATATGGCTAACTAGATGCCGAAACAGGATTCACTAATCATGTTTGTATCATTACATGGCAGCTTACACAAATATTGCACATATATAAGAAGATATAATCAAGACCTTGAAATTTATGCGTTGCATTCAGGTATTTATCTAGCTGCCTGGGAGTAAGACATTGAATTAAATCCCGGACGCATGCTTCTTACTTTATTGTGGTTGATGTTATACTATAAATGTAAAATGTCAAAAATCTAACAATCTCGTCCTGCAAATGACATTTCAATTAAAATTAAGGGTGAACATTGTTGAAATGGTATGACCATCATTATATCTGGCAAGTACAATTGAACGTTAAGACATTTATTTATCACCCAGGACTATTTATTTTACATAAACACACATACCATAAATAAAAAGGAGACGAATATATAAAATCCACTTAACATATACACCAGTTAGCTACACCACACGGTTTGTTAGTAAATTCAAGACAATATTTTCAGCGCAAAAGGAAAATAGATTTAAACTTTCGCGAAATCTATTTAAAGATATACTTGAAGTTGGATACGTTTAGATGAACATTCTTTAAATTAAAACATACAAAGACGAATGATCCTTCACTCATAAGGGGATTAATGAGGCTAACAGCATCATTCAGGAAAGAATCAAAACATTCAAGTACATTTTACCAGAGGTAATGAGCATTTTGTGTTGTTGTTTTGATATTTTTGTCGTTGTTCTTGTTCCTGTCGTTGTCATTGTTTTTGTTGTTGTTCCACTCATTTTATCTTACCTAAACGTGTAATGATATACGCGCTGGTGAATATGTTATCGCCTTGCAGTGTCTGTGATAGAATTCCAATAATGCATCTTCACAAAATGAGTCATGTGATCCCGAGATCCGGAAACAGTGAATCAAACTTACACTGAGTGTTGAAGCTGCCAGTACTAGTGCCCCAGAATCAAGCTTTCTCGTGATATGATAATGATAGGTTGATATAGCATGCACATATGAAGTGTTTCTACTTCCGTGGACAGATAAGATAAAAGCGAATTGAAAGGAAGAAGATGCAAGATGGCTGAAAAGCATACATCATACTTTTAACAATAATCTTGGTTTCAATAAAATGTGCACTTTCCGTTGAATTTTTGTCTTCAATGTCGAATACGGAAAATAAAATTGTTCAACCTTTTTTGTTCTAATATCGTGCTAAACATATCAGAAATCAATCATTTACTTACATAAATATAATACATCATACATATAACACCAATTATTAAAGTTTGCACTACCCATTACATTCGAAAAAGCATTTGCATGAACGCCCCTTTTATGACAAGTTTCATTTTACTAGTTCTTTCATACATGCTTTGCTCTTACAGAATACTAGACCTCATATTATTTAGTCACTGCCCGAATGTGTCCGTCACTAAACTAATTTTGATGACATGGAATTATATCACAGACATTGCAAGACAAACAACAATAAGTAAAATTTGCATTAAATGACCCACTGCACGATCTCAAGTACCCAGCACCAGTGTATCGGTTTTCACGAGGTCAACAAACGGTGTATAGTGATTATTCCACAACTGTAAAGTTTAAATGACATCCACTATGGATACAAAACAATAAGCTCCGTCTTTCCGGACATTTTTGGGCTAGACATTAAGACCTGGACATATCGAGTAAATTGTCTGAAACACAAGTTTTAAAAAGTCACAATTACTCTAACCACATACACATTCAGCATGTTAATAATCGTCTGTTGCTAAATTATTTTCCTAGTAAGTCCTATTACTATTTTGTTCTTCCATTCCGCTTTTAATTGTCAATATTATTTTATCCGTTTGTATCAGTGTCGAAAAAATAACCAAGTTTACTTTGGTAAACTTTTAACCTTTCTGATAAAAAGATATATCCTATATATAAACCAAAATATGGTTTAAAATATTAGAATATATACGCAGCTTTTAAGCAAGATTTAAAGTAGATTGTATGCTCACCAACTGTGAAATTTCATTTTAAAATAATTTAAGTTCCATCTTTCAAACATTAACCTTTACTAAAGGCCTCAATAAACGCAAAATAGATCCTGCAGTTTTGCCCAAAACTGTGCTTTGACAAGAGCAGCATATCTGAACATCAACAAAAGTGTTATATTGCAGGACAGGGTTAATGGTCAAGTGTTATTTACATACCCATCGGTTTATGGCAGGTTTGTTTATCAGTATGAAATCAATCTAGACATTAAGAGCTGAATCATTGATAGCGATCTGTATTGCGAAGTGAATTAATGTGTTAACAGGGCTTAATGTATACATGAAAGCAATGATATAGATATAATCAAAGTACATGTATATATGCTTTATCTATTTCGTTTTCTTTAAAATAAAACCCAAGCGCTACCAATTTGTTGGTAAATATTTTTTAAACGAAAACATAATTAAAAAAACAGCAACATTTAATATAAGTCCTTGTACAACGAAAAACCTCCACAATACAAACTACTGATTAGCGATAATGGCACACTGATGTCTGAGTATGAATAACAAATGAACAATCGTTTGTATACATTCTGGCTTAAACTTGTTATATCAATATTTTAATTCACAAACAAAAAAATTGCGTTTATTCTTAGTAAATGTATAATAGTTGTTCGTTCATTTGTTATGTGTTCACGATAACATTTTATAATAGTTCACTGGTTGTAAAAAAAGATCAGTTTATTAAATAAAAAGTTCAAGCTAGTTACTGACGCCAGATAATAAGATGGATATATAAATTGTAATAAAGAAGTACAATTTTCTACCACGGAGGAAATAATTAAATTTAAGAAAGCCATCTAAACCAAATGTATTGTTATGTAGTTTTAGGTGTAGTGGTCCTCAAAAATAAAAAAAAAATAATATAGTATGCAAATCGAATAATTTGCTGGTTGTAACCATCACCAAAAGTGTTTTGATACGTTTTAAATAGGTAAGAAAATTCGTTGAAACCTTGATTTTTTTTAAAATCTTATATAAAACATTTTCATAAAGTGCACGATAGCTAATGCCCTGTTGTATAAGTGATTACATACTGCCATTATACTTAAGAGCAATTCAATCGAATCTGAAAAATATCTTCCACAATGTGTGGAATGTTAAACCTTGTTGTAACATTTTTGTACTCATCAACAGGTTTCTAGCAGTGAATCATGTAAGCTAGGATAAATAAATAATAAAAGATATTGCATGTGGTGAATCGCCATCAAGCTATAAATAAGTCACAATACTAAAAATGAAATCACTGTCTTGTCAAACGTTGTAGCAGGAAATTATTATCTCAAAGTTATAGATGGTACATCTGATTAATCATTTGAGCGAATGATTATCTTTTCAAGAATATCATGAATATATCTTGCAATTTTATGCTGTAGGTATAAGAGGATGGTGTTAATATAAAACCCCGCTCAAAGCTGTATGAAAACAAAACTGCAATCAAGGATGCACAGTTGGTTCCCAAGGGAAAGCAAATCCCGTGTTTTAATGAGGTATCACCATATTTTATTAACATGTTATCAATTAGGAAACATAACAATTCACAAAATCTATACAAGTCTATACCAGGAACGCATCCAAATGCAAAGGGCTTTACTTTTATTTCAAACAATGTTCTGACGATGATTTCGAGCAAAAGTGTTTTGTTTGTTGTTGTTTTCGATAAGAGTCAACAACTATGGTTTTAAATTAAAGCATTAGGTAAAATGTAAATGTGACCAAACAAAAAACAGAGCCGAGACAAAATACACAAAAAAATCAGCAGTTACCCATTTAAAACGGTCAGTCGCCAAAGGGACCGTCTAGGATGCTTTAACCTGGTTTATGGAGAACTCCAACCTCGCACTTCCTGGAGGTGTTTTTTTCCCATCAAACAGTGTAAATAAAATTTTCGAAGCATTTTTGACAGGACATTTATTAAGCCTTGAACTTTTATAAACTTATTGTATGTCAAATAAAACAACATAATTCTGAACTGCAGTGAGGTAAGAAGTAAGTAATTTAGATGCGTAAGTTATGGTGCTAAAGTTAGCGCAAGCTATTAATCGTGATGTATATGTAGTTTTGTGAAGCCCAGGAATCCAAATCAGAAAACGATGGTTTTTGTTTCACTTCTCACTTAGTATTGAATCTTTGCAACGGCTGTTTATGACTTTTCGAAAGTCAGCATTAGTGCTAATGTAAGAACCGGTAGTGTATAACTCAGCAGTCATATTTATTGTAGTACACGAGCCAAACTGAAGTTTTATCTCCAGGTACAAAGACAGGTTTAACATGGATAGTCTGAAAGACTGGTTTAGGTGTTTGAATAATAATGAGCTTTCTTAGACTAATTAGCAGGAAGAAGGCAATAGATTTTTCCATCTTTATTTATGTATTATCTTGGAAATAGCAACAGTTTTCAGTGACTATCAAAAGAAACATTTCTGATACAGCTAAGGGAAAAGAGCAATATATTGTGTAAGTTAACAGCAATAAAATTGTCATTTAATATATAACAGATTAACAATGGTACAGAATACTTTCATCTAACTATACGGCGATGTTTTTTTTCTCTTTAAGCAGTGGTTACTTGGCAGTTATTTCCTTGTAAACATTTAAATTGATGATCTTATTTTTGTATGGTTTTGCCATGCCTAAAATAGCTTGAAAATAGTGCAAAGCCAGCTACGTAGTTACTATACTTAATCATATGTCCGGTCACTATGGGGCCACAGGAGATAAGCAGGCTAGATGAAAGCGATTTCTGGGAGAACTGCC
Source organism: Sinonovacula constricta (assembly GCA_007844125.1). NCBI lineage: Eukaryota > Metazoa > Mollusca > Bivalvia > Cardiida > Solecurtidae > Sinonovacula > Sinonovacula constricta. The sequence continues at coordinate 2,762,419 of CM017569.1, read as the reverse complement.
GCCGTTTACTTCTTGGCAACTGAACGACGCGGAAGCTTCTTCTGATCCTCGTGATTCCACACTGCCAGGTATACAGATTATGTGCTGGTACTGCCGATTCGTACTGATAGATTAATTTGAATAACGAGAACAAACTCTAAGTCGGTTTGGCGCCAGTCCAAAATGTTCCAAGAACTTTTCCGTTAGTTGTACACTCTTCCGGGTTGGCAAGAAATGCTAGATTTCATTATTTGTCTTCGATTCCAGAGAGCTCTCTGTTTAAATCATACCAATGTATGAAGTTTATTACATTTAAATGTCATTCGTACGTTATAATGTACATTTTAATTCTAATGACTGGTGCTATTGCCAAGGTGTTATCGAGATGCTGCGATGGGATCGATTGTCGATTTAATACTTAATACTGAATGCATGGACCTTCACAATACTTATGTTGTATAAAACTAAAACTTATCAATTTTTATTTTTCTATGATATAGATATAAAAAATATAAGTTACAACGAGATCATACTTAACAGTACATCTATGTTCATTACAGAAAGCACACTTTGACAAAATACGCATTAGCATTGCCGATTGACAGTTCCAAAGTGGCAACTGTCGGGTTTGCTCTTTTTATTAAATGACTCATCACATATTTGTTCTTACTTTTACATTTGGCTTGCATGTGAATACATTTGTCCTGTGCCTTTTCAAATTTTTGTTTATGTTGCTATGCTCATAGGACTTTATCATATATATTCTTATTAGTATCAAAGTAGATCCTTTTGCCGACTGAATGTTCCAATGCGGTAACAGTTGACATTTGTATTAGCGTGTATTCTTTTTTGTCATTTTACATTTACTTGTGTGTGCTTTTGCCTAGTGATATTTCGAATTTCAAAATTCAAATTATACCTGTCATATATATTCACTTATATTCTTCTGTTTAAAAAAATCTATTAATTAATTGCAGTGTGCAGGTTGTGCGTGACAAAAGAGAAGGTCGAATCATGGCTGCTATCATAAAGTGTGCATTAAATTTGAGCTAGGTCTTATCCTCGTAAAGGAGAGTGTTTATGTTCTCAAGAATGATTTAAGAACCGTTAAATGAGTTTTGATAGCAACGTAACACGTCCTTGAAGCCTAAGACACTTGAAAAGAGCCAAGCAGTTCACAACAACCAGAACTTGTTGTTTTTATCAGAAATTCTATTAAACAGTCCCTGGTCTGTTAAATCGAATTTATCTTCAACGTCATAACATATATCTTCTTTATTTTGGCATTCTAGTATATTTCAGCAGTCAGACAAAATATGTCTGTAATTAGGAAATTGCAACACTGTTTTAATTTTGGCTGAAAAGTGAAAACTGTTTGCATCTTGTGATATTTCAAAACTAAAAGGACTTTGTCATACTTTGTTATTACGAATGGAAGTTTACTGTTCCTTCTCCAACTAAGGCAACGCTGTATTATTCAATGACAATTCTTGATTGCATTCTGTTAAAAATAACGTCTATAAAGTATACGTCTATTACACGATAGTATGCTAAATTATAAGTTGAATAAGGAAAGGATTTGACGGAGTTTTAATGACGGCTGGAAATAAAAGTGGTCCTTTTTTCCCAGGAGAATACTTTCCATGCGGAGTTGGACAACAATCCCGACATTTAACAGGCCTTGGAATGGTTATTGAAGAATACCCTGGGTAGCGTCGCTGTCACTAATGTTTATTTTCTAAGCCAACTACCCAGTGAATCATTTATGGTTGATATATATATATAATTGTGCATATGAAAGCAAATTTATGATGTCTGAAAAATCTCGTTGTACCTTTTTTAAGTACATTTGTTTATTTGGCATTATAAATATTCTCTTTTTCCCTTTCTCTCGGTCTCTTTCTGTCTCTGTAACTCTCCGCCTCAGTCTGTCTGCCTGTCCGTCTCTGTCTTTTTCTCTATATCTTTTTCTTTCTGTCTGTCTATCTTACTCACTAGTCGTTATGGGGGCGGGGGCCTTTGGATACTAAAGAAAGAAAGCTCTTGTTGACGAATACGGCAATTACCCAGAATTCATCATGTGTTCGGTGTTGCTTTACTAGATCCCAAGTGTTGTTTAACACCTCAAGAAGTTCTTTTCAAAATGAACATAATTATCAATTTATATTTTCCAGAAGCTCGGGCCATTGTATATAGAACTGTACGTTTTGAACTTAGCCGCACAGCGGTGGCATGCGTCAAGAGTCTAGTTACAACGTGATTAAGAGAGGTCTGCAGTCAATATAATTTTTTATTAAATAAGATTCGATGACAAATGTTCACTAAATGTTCTGTAACAACAACTAAGCATATGCCTTGGCTTGCTTAACAATTTTAAGCGTGTTGGAACTATCGGCATCTGTCCAATTCAAAACATGCCAGAAGAAGTAAAATTTGGTTAAACGAGCCTCGTATTTAGCATCTAGTCACATCAGTTCTAGCTTACTGAAAAAAAATATAACTGTCATCTTTAAAATGCACCGGCACAACAATATATTTTTATATATATATACAAACTTTGAAACATCGATTTTCTTGCAACAGAAATACAACATGGCTTTGTACAGTGATGGTGTGTGACATAAATTAGTTTGTTGATTGTTTAGCGTTAATAAGGACAATATTCTGTAGTGATGTCATTCTCAAACATGGGTAGTGATAACAGAATTCACAGAATTCCTTGATGAGTCAAGGCAGTGTCAGAAACATTTAAAGTATGCTGTCATTTATGACTTCCGATTTCATTAAAACTACATGCTGGGCATTGCAATCAACATTTAAATTAACGAAGGACTGTTAGAGTTAAATTTTCAATGCGGAAAATGAGAGCAACTCATTACGCCTTATTATGTTGTTGTAGCATCGTGTTTATCCTGGCTCCAGTGTGTTTACCCGGTCAGCAAACAGGGTTTCTTGATTATTTCAAATATTCAGTTACAGTCCAGATTGGGATCAAATTACTCGGTGTGTTTAAAATTTATTTGCAATTAGCCCTAGCCAAAACATCCTGATCAGTCGGGGTTCATAAGTACAAGATAGACTCTATTTAAGCCACCTACAAACCACATTGAGGTATTCACCATAGACAACAATATTTAAGCAGCCTACAAGTTACACTGAGGTATTCATGAACCATTGAAACGGATATTGTCCAGTCATAGATTTCAGATGATGGTGTAGTCTATCAACGTTTTTAAACAAGTCTTACAAATTACAACCATCTTTAAAAAATCAAATCATACATAAACCGTAATGTACGAATTGCATTAATGCCAATATCGATAATAAATAAAGTTCTGAACAGTCACTTTAGAGTTTAAGAGTCTGTAAATTACAGTGTTTTAACAGGGTCTATTTCAGTGTAAATTCATTTCTTAAAAATCGCGGAAAGGCGGCTGTTGTTGCTTATGTCAATTTGTCCATAAATGGTAACCGGTCGGCGTAATTTCTTAGCCTAAAGCACTTAAATCAAGGCCTCCGAAGTTACGCACAAAACTGTTCACCTGACGAAACCCCAAACAGCAAAATGTTGCTATTCGACCCCTGAACACTGTGAACTCTTAAGGTGCCAGTCTTGTCACTGCTGGATTTATTGTCTCTTCATCTCTCCAGTCGTGCCCTATAAAGGGGGGACAACTTGAGCATTCTCCACACCCTTTACGTGAGATTGCTCAATAGGTAAAACATCGGGATTTTTGGTACCTTTACTACATATGTCAACTGCGGATAAATCCTCGGCTTTTATGATATGTTATTTTTAAACGTATTAACTCTAAAAAATACTACTTTTTATTTTGTTGATTTGGGTTGTTTTCTAAAATTCTATTATTGCTTTCTTATTTTTTACATTTCACTTTTGACACTTTTGGCATATGACGTCATGGCATTGTATGACGTCATTATATTGTTCTTATAATATATCAGCGCTTGTACTGCTTTATTTTTTTCAAAATACTCTTTCATTTGGAATTTTTAGGTTGCCGAGGCTTTTATCTACTGTACATACTGTACATATGTTGGTTAATTTTATTACTAGTTATTACGTATGTACATACGTTCATTAACCTTCAGAAAGTGCAAGATTGGAGCGCTCCACAAACCAGGTTTAAGCACCCCAGTTGGCCCTTTTGCCGACTGACCGTTCCAAGGAGGTAACTGATGTTTTTTCTTTTTGTGTGTTATGTCTTGTCTCTGTGTTTTTGTCACAATTACATTTACATTGTTTGCCTTTGTCTACAGGTAGATAAAATTTAAATACCTGTGAAAATTTTGATAGGACCTTTTCTTATTTACCTATTGTAACTAACTATCGAATAACAGATATCTCTACGCACAAGACTGATTCTGTTGTCAGTTGAAGACCAAATGAGAAGGACAAATAAATAGTAAAGCTAACTGTTAGTTATTGCTAAAAGTGATTGATTTCTTCACTTAACCAAGAATTGCCTTAGCAAGATGTTATTCTGCATTTTTTTTTTTTTTTTTTTTTTTTTTTTTTTTTTTTTTTTTTGCGAAATATAAGGTTTGAAATGTCTTTTATTTCCAAAACTATAAATAAATAAGATACGAATTTCAGATAAAAAAAAATCAACGCCAGAGCTGATTACCTGGATGATCATGTAACGTGATCTCAAATGTAATGCGGTCGCCTGCTTTTTTTTTTTTTTTTTTTTTAATGACAAAATGTGCAGCATGGGATATGAAATGCATTTTGTAATGACAAGAGGAGTGTTATGTTTTACTTTTCAGAATTGATGTAGTGCATCAATAAACAACATTACGAAGGAAAAAAGATTTTTGGTTTCATGAGAGAGAATAAATGGTCCTAACTGCAGAACAATCATTTAAAGACGAAATTTGTCTAAGACTTCTGACGTTTTTTGTCGACCAAAGATTTTCCTGAATTTTCATACACTTTTTGGCAATTCTATAGCCTATAGTCACGAATGTTGTTTATGTGTGTGTGTGTGTTTGTGTGTGTGTGTGTGTGTGTGTGTGCGTGCGTGCGTGCGTGCGTGCGTGCGTGCGTGTGTGTGTGTGTGTGTGTGTGTGTGTGTGTGTGAAGTTACATTATTGATGCGTATGTTGTTTTTCTGTTGTTATTTTTATCATTTCTACCTTGTGATGTAGTATTCCTTACAACAAGTATGCAACTGAGCAAACACCAAATGTCTGGTATTTAATGCATACAGCATGTCTCATCAAAACAAGGGAACCTTAAAAGATGGTCTAATTACATTCAGATGCTTACTTCTATTAACAAATTGAAAGGATTAATACCTTGTTGCATGCGTGCTAAAATAATCTCATAGATGAAACGGTAAATTGCCCAAGGTTTTGCAACATCAAGGGTTACGGAAGCGGTTTATTTGGAGGGTTAAAAACAGGAGGGGTGTGGGTAGAGGGGAATGGTCCTTCAATAACGCAGCAAAGATCGGCATTTACAATGGGCATTCCTTAGCTTTGAACATGCAGATATGAACATATTTTTGTTTACTTGTATATGGCTGTATAATGATCCAGCCATGGTTAGATTTCACAAACATACGTAGCTGAATACATTAGAACTTATGCAAAATGATATATTAGACACACGTGGTTAACAAAACTATCATTCTAGTCTTGCTCTCATCCAATTAACAACTTTTAGATTTATTTATTTATAGGAATACACAACTGCCATTCATCTTTATATCGTAAGCACTTTTCCGTATAACCTTCTCTACGAGACTAGAACTCTCGTATTTGTAATGTATATTTATCCCCCGTCAAATGGCAAGTGTTTACTCGTCCTTGTTGTTTGTGGATGATCACAAGTTTCTTGGCAGCTGTTGCGTTACCTAACAGTGGAAATTCTTCCAAATTCTCTTAGAACCAAGTGAGTTTGGTTAAGCGTTACCTTAAGCGTTCAGACGGGCAGACAGACAGGTACACAGACAGACGGAATGGCTGGCTGATATAATATATCCAAGTGCAGAAGACAAGACCACAATTCCTACTTGCAGTAGGAGGGTATTACTACATTCCGCACAATTCAAAATGCAGCCATGATGCACATTTGGTGCACTGATTGATATAGGCAACCCCTTGGAATTCTTGCGGTTGTCGCAATCTTGTACTGTGTTCTGCATAGCTCATCTAGAAATGGCAGCCGCATGGGATCATCGTACATCCTCTGTAGTCCCGTTAGGTCTAAAACTATAAAAGGATATAACACAATGTAAATATATAAATATCAATAGTTAACTATGTTTATTGATATTGATATTATTAAAAACAAATATTATACCACATAATTTAAAATGCTAATAAAATGTTTATTTATATAGAACTTGTTAATACCAGTTTATGCACATTTATTTTGCACATATCACAATTAATAACCTAATTAACACATGCGCTTTAGTGTTTTAGTTGTCATCACATGCTTTGAGACCCTTTTTAGCAATCTATTGTTATTAATAGACGATTTGGGACTAGATCACAGTCTGAGTATATAAAATAAGAGCAGACCAAATGGGAAGCAGACGAAACTTGGTAAGATGAAATGTGCCCAATGGGATGTTTCATTATTGCCGACAAGAAAAGATCAACAGCAACTGTGAGTAGGAATTTTGTAAAAAAAGAGGAAATTGTAAAGGAAATAACATAGGGCACTACTACCAAGGCCTACAGATACGCCATAGGGCGACCTTGTAAACTAAAACGAAAATGGATTGTACTTTAGAAATTTAAAAATTAAACTTGATTAAAAACTTAAAGATGCTTGTTTTATATAAATTTAATCACACCCATGGAGGTCAAGTCAATAATTTTTAAAACGAATTTGGTAAAGCCACTGGTTTAGATGGTATAAGCGCAAATGTTCTCAAGGTATGCGGGGATCATATTGTGCTTCCACTTATATCGATAATAAATAACAACATATCTAACGTATCTTCCCGGACACATTTAAAGAAGCACTTGTGTTTCCATATAAACACTCTTATTAACAAGAACTATTACCATCCCATTCCCATGCTACCAACGTTATAAAAATAATTGAAAAACACAGCTATACAGCTTTTAAATGACTTCACACAAACTAATATCATTAATAAATTTTAATCAGGATTTCGACCTAAATATTCATATCAAACATCACTTATAAGACTGGTTCATGACTGGATTACAGAAATAGATAAAGACAAGGGTAATACAATTGGCGCAATTTCACTTGATTTACAGAAAGCTTTTGATTTAGTTGACCATAAAATTCTTGTCCACAAATTTAAGCTGTATAATTTCGCAGAGCAAACTGTCGATTTGTTCAAATCATAACTTTCGAGCCAAACTCAAGTATTTAAATCTGTACATGTATACGAAAAAAATTGATAGAATAATAATTAAGATTTGGGTACCTCCAGGCTCGATACTAGGCCCTCTTCTCTTTATTTTAGATATTAACGAACTCGGGTTAAACATCATGGCAACAAATCCCCAGAAAACAGCATGACAATGTAAAAAGTTTAATACTTAAATAGCATTGTTAAAACGTTGATCATACAATTTAAATGATAAAATGAAATCTCTTTTCTATTATTTATACATAATGCCATCCATTGAATACTGTTGTCTTGTTTTGGGTATTACCAAACGAAGCCACAACATAATAACTAGACTACAAAAGCAAACCGCTGGAATAATATTAAAACACACACCTAAGCAAACTTCGTCATCTAACCTATCTACTAATCTAAAATGGCCCACTTTTAAAAAATCGTTGTAAATATCATGCTGGAACTACGATTTACAAATCTCTACATAATAAGGTTCCAGATTACCTGCCAGAACTTATTACGGTTTGCACAAACACATGATATCATTTGCCCTCGGCTTCAAGCTATAGCTTGTGTCACTTTTTCTGTGAAACCACGTTTATAAAATAAACAACTTTTGTCATACTCAATGACAAAATTGCTAACTCAATCTTGAATGAAATACATTATTATAATAATAAGAATAATTAATATTTTTTATTATTATTCAGGTTTTGTGTGTATTTCGAAGCTATATGCTAGGTTAATCTTCAGTTGGTTTAAATGAAAAATATTAACTGAAAACCGTGTCATCATCCTTGTAAATGGCCTTATGTTTTTTTCTGCCATTGCTCTTCCCTTTTCCTATAAATCCACTGTGGGGCTGCCTTGAGTTCTTTTGAGATATCTGCTTTTGCTTCTTTCAGATTCCTGCGCTTGGTTCTTGTTGACTTTAATACCCGTTATACAGGCTGACTGTACAGGTAAGGCGCGACATTCAACCTCAACTGTGAAGCCAATATTCATCAATGTTCATAAAACCACACAACTTCGATGTAACAAACGGTTTTAACGAGCTTTATTAGTGCACTTTTCAGCAAACAACAATGTTAACTAGCGGCCCGATCCTACTTTACTAGATCCAATGTAGTGTTTTAAAATCTCGGAATGTCGCCTCGGTTCACCTCGGCTATTGATCAACCGTCCGAGATACAAATTGCGCCGAGATCTTTGTACGCCAATCACAAACGTGGATATTCAATGCAATTTTCCAAACATTCTATGTTATTTTATCGATTGCGTTTTTTCTAATTTGCAACTTTCTTTAAGGAGCTACTTAACGGTGTAGGGAGACTGAAGTACGTACAGAGAATCCCGATGTATCCATTCTATTACCTTCAAGGTTCTTTTCCTTATGTTTCTAAAAAGGGCTGAAGATAATGCAAATGTTACGAAAGCAGTTGTGTATTCCAAACAAATGAATTGTTTTATGTTAACATGGACAAACAATGTGTTTCTCCAACGAATTGCATAATTATATGCGTAACTTATTATATAAGTGTGCGATTGATTTCTAACGCGTATTAAAGAAAACATTTATGATATAGCACAATGAGAAGCGCAACACAACATGCAAGTTAACATAACAGCAGTTTTAAGTCGTTTTCCACAGCAAAACAGGGAACACAGTTTACTTCAAAACAGGTTTACATTTCGAAACGGGTTGTGTGCATTTTATACGGTTAACCGAACAGCATATTGCTATCCGGATACATGTGCGATATCCGGTTATCCGGCTAACCGTTGACACATCTAATTCTTTTAAATGATTGTAGGAATGTTTAGTTTGACAGCCGTTTCTTTATGAACGTATTAAATTGATGGACGTATGATCTAATTGCATTGTCAGTTCTGCTCTTTCCGCTCTGATGAACAGTACAAAACATCACAGTGCTAGTCACCTATTATTATTATCTAATGTTTTAGTAAAAGCTACTCCTGGTTGTGTAGATTCTTGGCAAGTTGATGACACGAAAACGCTTGGAAGATTTTCCTTGCTGCTGGTAATTCCACACTGCCAGGTACAAAGATTGTGAGCCTGTACTACCGACCCGTACTGATGGCTTCAACTTTATAACGAGAAAAAGGTCTAAGTCGGTTTGGAGCATGTCTAAAATTCTCCACGATTTTTAGAATCTACCTTGCTTAGGATGGGCTCATTTGACTACTAGTGTCTCTGCTCGGTTCCCGTACTTTCAGGTAAACACGCGTCTTGTGTTGGAAATAAATTACATTTTAATGTCCGGGTTTTACGGTTGTTGCTAATGGCGTGGTGTTAGCGCATTACGGCGATAATGTTGATTCACGAACATAGACTTTACCGTACTTATATAGGATGGTGCTGTAATAAGTTGTCTACAATGTTACCTGGCTTACAAACATAATATTACACACACGCGCGCATGCACGCACACACACATGCACAATTCGACACACGCACATTACGTATGGACATGAACTCCCTTGTTTAAACTTATCCTTATAATTATGCATGTATCTCTCTGAGACAGTCGACATTTTGGGGTCGAATTAATTTATTTCAATGTTGTCATACACAAGCAACGAGCACAAATAATGTTACATCAATGTTTCTAAAAGTTACATCGAATAACGAGGCGTTGAAAACAACTTAATGATGTATTAAACAATGTTTCATGTAAAATATATTACATTATGTTTGCGATGTATTGTGAAATTATTTTAAGAATGCGTTATATTGTCAAAATTACTTTATGTATATTAAATGTTATATGTTGCCACTGTTATCGCACAATCATTGTTTCACACTGACCGGCCGCAATAGCTCAGATGGTAGAGCGTCGGCTTGCGGATCGGTAGTCGTGGGTTCGAACCCCGGCCGGGTCATACCAAAGACTTTAAAGTTGGTAGTAGTGGCTTCCCTTCTAACGCTCGGGGCTACGGGGACAGCATTACGCCTAACTCGTCGGTGTCAGTATAATGGACCGGCCGGGTTCAGTCCCTGGGCACCTCATAAGTGCCCCTGTGCGGTAATGATAGAAATGTCGCTGCGCAGTATCGGCAAAAATGCCGGCAAATCCCAATCCCTGTTCCACACTAGCAGACGTATACTTAATGCATCTATATCCTTCGGATCTTTTATTAACTTTTTGCATTGTGAAGGTTGTGCATCACAATGTCAAGGTGAAGGTCGAATTATGGCAGCCATCATAATGTGGTCATAAAACCGACGCTGAAGCCTTCCACCCATCAGATAAAAATATTTATGGACCGGAGCATGATTTGTGATGGATAATTTGAATGTCTGCTAGAAAGCTAACATCTTCTCAAGGTTTAAAACACTCGAAATGTCAAACCTGTGGCAATCAGTTATATTGTTATACTTCGAAAGTATTCTAAAATTGACAATGAAGTTTAAAAGGGCTTTATCCATAAAACTATACATGTAATAGATACTTATCACGTTAACATTGTGTTATCTTTACATAAATACAACAAATCTATTGATATATGTTGGTATGAAAAAGGACAAAAGGTTGTGGTTGGTTTTAATCACTATAGCAAATTGATTGTTTTTCACATTCTTGAACTGAAGACTAACTAATTTCTGAATAAATCGGAATGTTGCATTCTGATAACACTGATTTAACGTTAAATTTGCCATTCCTTTCTACAGTAACCAAAGGGGCAAAAAATGTCGTGGAAATCTCCGATTCAAACAGCACGCATCACCAGCTCGAGATATTCATACGAGATTATTTAATGAGATTCGCAGGTTTTTAGACTACAGTCATTATAGATTCAGAAGACGGATACATAATTGCATGTGTGCTTAAGTTATTTCAAGCGAATATGAAACAACCAACTGATTAAGATTGTGCAATATCAAGGTTTCGGAATGTGGCAGCAGGATAGAATTGTGGTAAAAAGTCATGACAGATAGTCATGCAATCACACCAGGCTATCAATTTTCTGGATGGACGAACCTTATAACAGCATTTCCAGGGAAAAAATGAAGGCATACCTATAGTGAGGTAAACGTAGAATATATGTTTGCTGCTGCTGCTGTTGCTGCTGCCACTGACGTTGTCTTTACAATCTTATCTTGATGCCGGATCAGATGACCTTAAAACAGTCAATGAGACTTATACTTAGTGATCTTGTTGTATCTGATGTTGATTTAGTAGCAAACTACCAGTGAATTAATAAGTATCCAAAGACATCACTGTGTATAGATGACAAGTGTTTTATTTGGATTTATAATGATCAATTTACAAGTAGAATATACGAGGGCATTACGAGGTGTTTAAAAACAAGCATCGTACTTCTTTTCATGTATATGTGTGCGTGCGTGGGGGAGGGGACGAGGGCTTGGGGTGGAGGTAGGTGACTGAAATAAAAGATCAATGTTAAAAATGACATGGTCCTGTGAGATTAAATATAATATATATTAAAATGTTAATCTGCCCTAGCCACGTTTATAAAATGTATGCAAAGTGCACAGGCGTCCAAACAGAGAGAACACTTTATACACGCATAAAGAAAGAAAAAGCAACAATTACTGCCTTGGAACGGCCAGCCTGCATAAGGAGGGACAAGAATCCTTTCACCGTCAAATCTTGCTATAACCTAGCGCTTCGTATTTTCCAAACAAAAACACTAAAGAAAAAAAAAATCACAGCAAAGTTAGACGACGACGGACATCTTTCGGTTGAAGGAAATAGTTGTATGAGGAAAAAAAGCAAATTACCTTTTTTATGTCACTACTTCCGGTTGAAAATCATACATAAAATAATTATTTAAATAAACTTGACTCAGATAGTAGACATACTGAGAATGATATGTATAAGTCTCAATACTGAACAATAAAAAACGTCATACATTTGTACTAAAAATGAAAGAATGTGTTTTAAATTATCAACTATTGCACCATGTCACTGGTTTTTTGGCTAAATAACATTGGGGTCTACTGGCCCTTTTTAGCACACATATTTCAGTTTTATCCTTAACAACTGACATGTTTTACATGACAAGAAGTTGTATGCCCGTCTTGCTCTTACAGATAAATATCTGACCTAGCAGTTATCTTCAAGACGTCAGGACTGACATCTATCTCTATATCCATGATTAGTTTTCCTGACTCGCCTTTGCTACCAGACTAGAGCCACATTGTTATAATGTACATGTAACCTTCTGCAAAGATCCCATGTTTGATCTCAATTGTCTTGTATTTATAGGAAAAGGCATCCCGGTAGTTGTCACAATAAGTATCTTTCCGAAAAAGCGGCGACTTTTTAAGACAATTGTTTGCCTTTTTAACTCTCGTTTGCACACTAAGGCTTATTCTGAATTAAGGATCACTCTTACCAAAGGCAGACTCACGGACCAACCGACATTAACAGTTCACTGACATAGACAACAGGGCCGCTAAATATAGACAACAGGGCCGTTAAATATAGATGACAGGGGCGTAGCAAATTTGTACCTAGGGCCAAAAGGGAATTCCTGGAATATGCTCTTCCGGAAAATTTTGTGTTTCTAGATCGTGCGTGGTGGCTTCTGGCGAGGTTTAGTATTAAGATATCACTAGATTTTAAGTTAAATTTGGTGTTCGAGGCGATTAAATAAATATGTATTTGTTTTAATTATGATTTGTTTCTTCATTTTCAATTGAGAATCTACTTGAAGCGCGAATTTTCTGGTAATGACCAACTATGTAAAAATGTTTATTTCAGTCCCACTAACAGTATTTTAGTTATCTGGAGACGGTGTCCACTTGAAGCAGATATAGTTTTGCCTTCACTATGAATAGCATGCCATGAACACAAACAGTTCATAGCCAGAAAAAGGTTGTTCTGAACGATCCATTGAGTATGCATGGTAAAATCTGACTAGATGCAATGTTTATGCAAACAAGAGGTTAATGGTATAATATTATTAGAGCAAAATATTTTATCCTTAATATCAGAGTATCCTGATTGTTATCTGTATTTAGCAGGTGATTTTAATGCAAGAACAAAAACATTTTTAGATTATATACCTTTAGATAATCTGAATTTTGTATATATGTCACAAGTTGATTATGCTTGTGATTATTTTGACCTTCCAAGAAATAATCAAGATATAAGTAAATTTAACTCTTTTGGAAAATCGCTTACAGAATTGTGTTGCACACATGACATACATATTGTAAATGGCAGGTGTTATGATGATATTGATGGTAATTTCACATGTATAGCAAATGATGGCCAAAGTGTAGTAGATTACCATATTGTATCTTCACAATTGTTTGACGTCATTTCTTATTTCAATGTAGAACTACGCACAGAATCTGACCATTTTCCTCTTCTTGCAAGAATGTCTTTTAATGAAGATATTGGTTCTAAACATATGTTAGATATCACTCAAAATGAAAATGAAACTTTATCCAATATTACATATGAATACTGTACTAAGACTTTTTGGAAAGATAGATATAAGGATGCGTTTAAGGCAAAGTTTTGTAATCAGTTGGACCTAAATAGGGAAAGCATAGTAAATGCTATAAATACAAGCATAAATGAAGGTGTGAATAGTATAATACAACTATATAAAACATCTGCATGTCCTCATAGTTTGAAAACAAAAGATAAGCCTCTACAACCGCAATGGTGGGATATGGAATGCACTATTGCCAAAAACTTGAAATATTGCTTATTACGCAGATTTCGTCAAACACACAATTTAGACATATTGATAGAATACAAAATAGAAAAGAAAAAGTTTAAAGATCTTTGTACTCGGAAAAAAATGTTTTTTCAGTTTACAAATAGACAATCTTTGTTAAATGCGCGAAAAGATCCCCAACGGTTCTGGTCACTTATAAAATTTAACAATAAAGCTCATTCTTTCAATAACGAGATAAAGGCAGCCGCTTGGTTACGCTATTTTGAATCTTTGTTGTATAAAGACAATCAGGAGATTTTGTCGGTGTTAGATTTAAGTAATTTTGAAATAAACTCAAACTCAGATGAACTACTAAATAGTCCTATATCGAATGAAGAAATACTTAGATCAATATATAAGCTAAAAGAGGGAAAAGCTCAGGGCATAGATGGTGTTGGTGCGGAATTTTATAAACATACATGGCTAGAAATAACGCCAATTTTGAATATACTATTTAATAAAATACTCGCTAGTGGAGAAATTCCTGATTCTTGGTGTCAAAGTATTATTGTTCCTTTGTATAAATCAGGGTCAAGGAACGATCCATCAAACTATAGAGGGATCTCTTTGTTAAATGTATTGTATAAAATATTTTCTAGTATTATAACTCATAGATTAGATACATGGGCCGATGAGTATAATGTTATTTCGGAAGCACAAGCGGGTTTTCGAGCGGGTCACTCAGTCATTGACAACATATTCTCTTTACAGTCTATTATTCAAAAATATATTACAAGATCATATGGTAGAGTGTATGTATTGTATGTCGACTTTCAAAAAGCGTTTGATTCTCTAGTGCACGTTCGTATGTTTAATTCTCTACTTAAAGCTGGGGCAAATGGGCAAATAATAAAAGTTCTTATTTCTATGTACTCAAAACTTGAAGCATATATAAAAATCCCACAAACAGGCTTAATAAGTAATAGCAATAACTTTAATCTAAATAAAAACTATAACAGAGCATCTTGCAGAGTAAGAGATTTAAATAAAAAAAGTACACCGGGAGTCTCTCTAGCAGGCCCTATACATTGTAATATTGGCACTAGACAAGGAGATTTGAGTTCTCCTAAAATCTTTAGTTTATATATTAACGAGTTAGAGACACATTTGAGAAGGCATTGTAATAATGGAATCTTTATAACAAATGATGTACCCGATGTGTTTTGTCTCATGTTTGCAGACGATGTTGCCTGCTGCGCAGACACTGTTGTTAATCTGCAAAGACAGTTAAACGCTGTATCAGCATTTTGTGAGGAAACTGGCATGACTGTTAATCTAAATAAGTCGGAAATTATTGTTTTTAGAAATGGTGGTCCGTTACGTAATAATGAATCTTGGACATATAATGGAAAAACAATTAAGGTAACTAATATGTATAAGTATTTGGGCTTATTGTTTACTCCAAAATTATCATGGTCACAAACGAAAAAAAAGTTAGTTGCCCAAGCTAGAAAAGCTATTTGTAGTATAAAACTATATCAGAAACCTTTCGGCTATTTTAGCCAACATGAAATGTTTAAGCTTTTTGATTCTATGGTAGTTCCAATATTGACTTTTGGATCTGAAATTTGGGGGTTTAGTTATTCTGAAGAAATTGAAAGGGTGCAAACGGATTTTTGTAGGTACTTCTTAGGTGTTAACACATCAGTGAATAATTCTGTGATTTTAGGCGAGTGCGGCCGTCTGCCATTGTGTTCTATATATTTTGTTAAATGCATTAAATACTGGTGTTCTCTTCTGTATATGCCTAATACAAGATATCCAAAAAATTGCTATAAAATGTTGTATTCATTAGATTGTTTTGGACGTAGAAATTGGGCTACGTATATCAAAGAGATTTTATTCAGATATGGTCTTGGTTATGCATGGATAACACAGGAAGTTGGTAATGTTAACTCATTTGTTAATATTTTTAAACAACGCATAAAAGACTGCTTAAGTCAACAGTGGATATCTGAAATTACAGACTCTACTAGATGTGACACACATAAATTGTTCAAATCAAATTTAAACCCAGAGAAGTATATTTCTATAGACTTACCATTCTATCAAAGAAAAGCCTTAGCAAGATTTAGATGTTCAAGTCACAAACTTAAAATTGAAATAGGAAGACACCAAGGAATACCACGAGAATTAAGGTTTTGCAATTATTGTTCAGATAATAACAATGTCCAAGTTTTGGAGGATGAATTTCATGTATTTTTTGTCTGTCCAAAATTTTCTGATTTAAGAGAAAGGTATATTTTTAGCTGGTATAATGGTAGAACCGAAAAGATAGATTTTATAAATATTATGAAATCTGAAAATGTAAACAGTATTAAGCAAATTTCATTGTATATTCATAAAATGTTTCAGGTAATAGAAAAAAGTTTTGAATAACAGTGTTTTATATGCTGTGATCTACTCTGCTTGAGACAAATTCAAAAATCACATCAGACGTTTAAATTTGTGTGTCAATATATCAAATTGACAATGGTATATCTATCTGTATTTATGGATATAGACAACTTGTTATAGAATTGCAACTCATGAATTTTATATTTTCACATGTTTATTTGTATTTTGGGCCGGAGGCCTCTATACGAGAAATAAACTTTCTGTATTCTGCAACATTTAAATATCCTGGTAATATACATAAATATATCTACAAAGTCAGCAAAAATCTAAAAGTAGCATTTCCAGTGTAGTCACCGTGCAGGAATGCCTTGATAAAATCTCTGAAGTGTTTGTGGTCAAGAGATTGTTTTTGGACTCTGGATCGAATGGTTTCAAATTCAAACCCTGTTCAAAACACCAAGAACGCTTTTATAATATGCTTGATGTGTCCTTGGTCAAGGGGTTAAGGTAATGTAATCGGGGTCCGAGTGTCAAAAGCCTATCCTTGACATGAGATGTTCCTCGTCCAAGACTTTTATTGCACTATCATTTTGCAAAAACAGGATGTGTTCAGACGAATTTTTACTTCCATACACCCAGATTTACTAAACAGCCGTATACATCTTGGATAATATTAAAATATTGCTTTTCACAATAAGCTTTTACAATCCTATATTGAATGGCATACAAACTTTCATGTGACAGCAACTTGTTTAAGTTGTATTCTTAATGTCAGTTCAGTGTGTCAGGCGCGTATCTGGGCGGTTTTTGATGTTACGCACAATTGCAAGGGAAATAACCTTTGCAGTAATACTTTTGAATATACAGTTCTTTTTCTAATGATTAACAGGTAAAATGCGGACATGCGAGAAACTTAACGCAAAATATGAATGACTAAAATTCTGACGTGTATAAGTTTAATCATTTTAAACCTTTTCAACTTGATTGGAGTCGTAATAAGATTTCGTAACATAGAAACAACGGAAATAAAATATATTATTCCTAACCCGGGTCCGGCATCGACTTTCTAAATGTTTTTGGTACTTTTAGATTTTCGATTTTTCGAACGGAGGTTACGCACGTGCGTAATGGCAGAAACGCGCCTGCAGTGTTTAATTAAAAACCACAGTTTCACATACTTAGGTAATAACACCGATTTGTTACGTCAGTTCCGTGGGATTAAGGACCTTACCAGACCATTCTGTTTTTTACTGTTTCTCTCCATTTGTGCTCATCCATTTCGTATAAAATGTGTCAAGTAGGTTACCTCAGGAAATAATAAAAATTGTTCTTTGTATACATAGCCTAGATAGAAAAATGCTTACATACAAAACAACCTTGAAAATAAAATAAGTTAATTGTAATAATGTTGGCAACTTGTTTTCTTCTACACATGTATTATAATGCATATTTTTTCAGTATAATATTACACAATGTAATTATTTAAAATAATATTCATGCAGATTTCACTATTTCAGAATAAATTACTTTTAATGCTATCCTTTAAAGAACATAAGCATATTTAGTGTCAAACAAATTAAACAATGAGCAAGTTTATTATCCTAACTTTATCTTTGTAAAAGACATGTTTTACCAATATCTTTAAATAACAAAACAACAAAGATTAAAAAATACATAATGAACCTTCTCTCTTCTCTGGTCCTGCAAGGTTCATGATGCATACCCCATGCTGTTAACAGGTGTCATTCTGACCACTGATTACTTATATCCAGCATATGTTAAATAGAACCATAAGGCATCTCTCCTTTGATGCCATATTGCACACCATGTGACCAGTTGGATACCAACATGAGACAGTCACATGCTAAATTAAACATGTGTTCCTGTGGTACAGGCTAGGACTACATATGTTCTCTCAATCTTGGACTCGGCATCAAACATGCTCAGACATTAAAAGATGAAACACCAAGATTAAGGCTTGTCTGCCTTTTTTCCAGCGCCCCCTCCCAGATGTAAATTCAGGAAGTCAAAATACCGACAGTCGATTTATAATACATGTAAGATCTTGGAAAACCTTTCAAATGGTGTCAGTTTTGCTTTTATTTCATTTTAAATCATTGTATGGTCTCAGGAATTAACATAATACATATTTTTCCTAGATATTTACAGTATAGTGAAAACTTTGAAATGAAAACCATAACTTTTTAAATATGTATTTGATACTTGCTCCCATATTGCTGTAGTCTTTTTAATTGTTCCAGTTTTTGCCCTGCCTTTCATGCTCAATATCAACGACTTTTCTTGTCTTGTTATGTTGATGCAGGTGCTTACTGTTTTACTTTGACAGGATATTTTTATTTACACTGTTTGTTTGATAAAAAAAAACTTCAGGAAATGCGAGGTTTGAGCATTCCACAAACCAGGTTTAAGCATCCCAGTCGGTCCTTTTGTCGACTGACTGTTCCAAGGAGGTAACTGATGTTTTTTCTTTTCGTGTGTTATGTATCTGTGTTTTTGGTTACATTTACATTTGCCCTGTTTGACTTTGTCTAGAGGTAGATTAAATTTAAATATCTGTGGAAATTTTGATAGGACCTTTTCTTATTTACCTATGGAATTGTATGCACAATTTCAGCTTAATGGGACTGCACTGAATGTTGCCTGGTCATTTTATTTAAGGTGATTTTTTTTTTTCGCTGATCATTATATAACTCAATCTAAACAATACCATCACAATTCATCCATGTTATCAGATGTAGTCATAATTCTGCTCTATGGTTGCATTTTATTCATTCTTTACAGCATGACTATATCACAATCTTGATTGATCACAAAAATGAACATAAGTTACATCAATAAGGGTAACAGAGTATAAGTAGCATACACAGTAATGAAAACACCTTCACACATTCTGGTTCCAGATGTCTAAAAGGTTTTAGGACATTTATCCAAAGTTACATTTTCTGACAACAATTGTACAAATAAATTGTGATAAAGCTTAAATCCGCCATTGTCGTTTTTCAGTATAATCAGCACCATCCTCCTGGACACCTTTTAATGACACATTATGAAGGAACTCCCATCATGAGCAAAAATATAAAAAAGAGCAAAAAATATTGTGACAGATTTCCAAATACATAAAAAACACACAATAATATTTATTCTTATAAATTAAGTGCATTATATCAGAAGATTAAATTCATATTTTGGTAAACTGTAGGGGAATACTGTATGACTATCAGCAAGAGAATCAGCTCATTTCTTGGAAGGGTTACCATCCAGTCATGTGAAAGCAACATCTGGTAACCTTGGTATATGACTGTCCTAGCACAGGCAGTGTGGCAGACAGATGGATATTACAGGCACCTGTGCTTCTGCCAGCATCAAGCATGTATTGTATTTGTTGCATTTATGTCTTATTAAGCTGGAAAACAAATAATTGGAAATCCTCTGGACTATTTAAAAGAACGAACTTCATCTTTTTGTTTAGATCAAAAATATGTATTGTGATAATGCTACTGCAATCTTGACAGCAGATATTGCCAAACCTGAACACGGAGCTGGCCAAAAAGTGTATCACACAAACAAACATCAGGCCAGAGACCCTCCAATGCCAAGTATTGCCTGAACTTCTTGCCAGGGAATGTTTTAAATGGCCCAAGCTGATGGGGCAGATGTGTGCTATAATTACACAAATTAAAGGTGGTGTAAAGTTCTAAAGAATAGTTGTTCAAATCTTTTGGCAGACATTCAGTTGACAGTAAGATTATACTTTTGACATGTGTTGACTCTAGTGACAGTCACTGGCAAGCACACTTGGCACTCTAGACTAGCTTTGCATATTGTGTAGACATGTTCTCATCTGCCTCCTCCACCTCATTTACAAAGCCAAAGCTTCATTTCGTAGGGGAATCCAAGAGAATCCTGCAGGAAAACACAGAAAATATTAATGTTGAATGTTAATGAAGGTAGTATCACAATTATCACATTCACTAAGTAATCTTTAATCAACACCATCAACAACCACATGATCCCAATCATCATTATCACTGTTGCCAATGCTACCAACACTATCATCAATGTCACCTTCATCACCATATGTATCTTTTATCAACTCTACTATCTTAAGCAAATCATTAAAAAATTAAAGTTAACTACCATTGGTTGGCTCTAATTCATGTAATTCCATTATAAGCAGATTAAGCAATAAAGATGAGTAACAAAGATAATTATCTATACACCCTGCCTTACCATCTCTGTCGGGCCTCGACAGCCTCAGCCCTCACCAAGCGTTTTCTGTCATCCAGTACTGGTAGGAGATCTCGAACCACCTTAGCTCTGTATGGTAGGGCTACATGGAGTGGCAGGGAGGTCAGCTGACCCAGACAGCGCACAGCAGCCATCCTCACTTTCTGCAATAATAAAACACATGGGAAATAATAAATAAGTCTTGTTACTTGTTTTGGTCTGACGACTTTATAGACTTAAGGGTGTACACTTTTAGCCTACTCAGTCTGCTGAGCTAGATTATAGAGTTTGGAAGACAGATCGATATTTATCGAGTGCTTATCAGTGATCATTTTCATTTTTTTATCATGAATTACTTAACAGAAATACACAGAATTTTTTGCACAAAAATATGGTGTGATTTTTGTTGTGAATTTAATAGGTCTTAACTTTCCATTTGAAAATTCAAAAAATGAATATCCTGACTCATGGTTTCTAAACCTATATACCGGCCGCAAAGCTCAGTTGGTTCAGCGTCGGCTTGCGGAACGGAGGTTGTGGGTTCAAACCCCAGCTGGGTCAAACCAAAGACTTTAAAGTTGGTAGTAGTGGCTTCCCTTCTAATGCTCAGGGCTAAGGGGACAGCATTGTGCCTGACTCATCTGTGTCAGTATAATGGACCGGCCCGGTTCAGTCCCTGGACACCTCATAAGTGCCCCTGTGCTTTAAGTATCGGCAAAAATGCCAGCTTATCCCATCCAATCCCTAAACCTATAATAGGTCCAGACCTATTATGTAAATCATGCATTAGTTCAAGATTTTAGCGAGTTTCATGCAAATTGTTTTAAATCTTATATAAACACTATGTTACAAATACAATACACTGCTAAGAGTTTTATCGGTGATATTTTGAGCATGTTTACAACCGTATCGTATATAAAACAACTTACCATGGATGATTTATATGTTGCAAGGGAGAGTAATTGTGGAATAAGGGAGTCAACGTGTTTGTCCACTATGTCTGGTGCAGCCTCAATAAGGTCACCAAGTGTTACCATGGTAGCCAGTTGTAGCTCAATATTGTCTGAGAGGAGGGACTTAATTAACAGCGGATACACCTGCAACAAAAACAAATGTTGCACTTGAAGCTTAACATTGATAAGGTAACTATATTTATTGTTCTAAGTTGAATTTTTTTTACTTGTTAAACTATAGGTTGGTAGATAAAAAAGTGCAATATATCAATATTTTTTTAAATACAAAAAATATTTAAAAGGACAAAAAGGCATAAATGCAACAAGTTAGGCCATGCCAAATTGGAATTTTGTTAAGCGTCATCTCAAGTTTGACAAACCTAGGTACCTATTCACAAAAACACACAAACCGAAAACGAAAACACAAATATTTAACGACAAAAAAAAACAATGCATTATATATATTTTAAAACATCATCATAATATGAAACAATGGTCTGAATTACTTAAGAAATGACTAGTGTAAGCACAGACATTTTTTGTGTGTTTTTTACATAAAATTTATATTATAATTATGGCACAACTATGGCAATATTGTCACAACATATTTGTAAGTAAGAAGGAATGTGGAGTAATGTGTCATGTACAATGAACCAATGCATGAACTATATTATACTGGTCATACTGTCATAATAGAATTAAACAATATATAAATGGCACACTTGAGACAAAATACTTTGGAGATCTATGTTTCAAAATTTTATAAATTTAAGGGCATGTAATATTAACATGTTAATATTAACATGTCCATCCTAGCTAGTATTCACACAAATAAGTACTTGGTAATACATGAATGTTGATCACATTAATCTGAGATTTCACATTGTCAGAATTACAGACAATTTCACACCTGGTGTTGGTTGTATCTTTTAAGATAATAGGGTGTTTAAACCTGTTCCCTGGTGTTGATTCTTCACTACCATTGGCATTGACGTCACGATTCTTTCAAATAACAAACTGAAGGTTTCCTTTTTGTCCACGGTCAGAGCGTACCAATCTAATACGTTTTGGTCATTTTCCTGAACCCTGACCGCTATAATTTTGCTTGCCATGAGGACTGTTACTCACCAAAACATGTTATTCACGAGCGAACTAATAAATTCAAATTTATTTATGACAGAAACCCAAAGAGAAAAGAAAAGAAAAAAAAATATTGTGGTTCTAACGAACAGTTTGACTGGATCAGTATCTCTAAACGCTTGAATGTCGCATTATTCTCTTACTATCAAGCGTCTACATGATTACGGTTATGATAAATTGCTTACGAATAATATACGCCGTTACCAATACATTTTCTCCGAACGAAATTGTCCTTATCGATTCACGGAACATTGGAATTATTTAAGAAAATTTCACTAACAAATTTGTTTTTTTTTTTTGGATTGGGGACTCCAAAACCTACGCGCACGCGGACGCTTAACAGAATTCCGATTTGGCATGGCCTTAGGCAAGAGAGCAATTTGTTGTGTTTAGAATACATAAACAAAGTGTCAAAATACAATATACACAATCTAAGGTTAACATGAAAAGGATTCTCACTTACCTCTGAGAGTTGGCTGATTAGAACCTGTTTGTTCAGACCTTGGATACAGTGGGACAGGGTCAACAGGAAGTTGGTCTGATTTGCTAAGGAAACAAACAATAGACCACAATTTATGCTTATAACTGCCTACACAATGATCAACAACATACAGGTATGTCCATAGCTGGATGTACAACCTAAAAGTGTTTTGGGGTCTGGAGCCATACATTAAGCCAGGGAACTTGCAAAGTGTCATAAAAAGCTATACCATATAAAAAATGAAGGCAAAATGTCAAGATAAAATAAAATAAATATACATTGTAGTTGTAAAACATTTTACAAATTCATATAAACCGCACAGGTAAACAAGGTGACTGACATGGTAACATTCGTAGTCTTTGTACATTAAACAATTTGTTTCCTCTGAGTATTTTAATCAGTTAAGACAATAGGTATATTGTGACTAACAAATTGAACTTTAGTACAAAATTAAGCATAAAGCAGATTCACTAGTTCTACTTGCAGTTTTTAACAATCAAACTCTTCACAAAAAATTACAACAAAAAATTACATTCATATCTCTCCACCCATCCCATTTCATACTCAAATATAATAAATGCACACTAAAAACATCTCTGTACCTTTAAGTTAATACAAAAATGGAATTAGCTGTTTCCTTTGTAAAAAATTACTTAACAACAACAAAAAAAGATCTCATTGTTATATAAGCCAATGGTGTGCAGTACATAAAAAGTGTGCACTGAACACAAGCGGTTACGATACTCACCATCTCCAGCCTGATTGAAGCCTGTGACAATCTTGTCCAGGTTCTCCAGGAAGAACCTCTGTCTGTACAGAATCTTCACATTGGCTCTCATGTCTTTGTTCATCACATCAACACACTCCGTCAGAACTATTTCTACACCCTGGGCAGCAATTTTTCCCAAATCAGGGCTGCTTAACAGTGCAAGTAACTGGAATGAAATATTAAAAAAGCTACGAATTCATTTTTTGCATAATGTGTTTATCAATATAAATTCATTCACAATTCTGAGTTTACTTCAAAATGAATCCTGCAGTATGGCAAGTTTATTTTCTTCTAGAAATCCATTCTTTTAGAAAATCAGATTCTAAAGCAATAGATGAATGAAACAGATGATAAAACAACGTTTTATTATGAGCAAAAAAAACACTAAAACTACCAATTAGCTTTATGAGAATACAATTACTGTAGATGCTTAAAAATGTTAAGCCTTTATACACCTTATCAACCCAGACTTTTGCACTAGGGTGTCCACGTAGAACCAATGCTTTAGTGATCCATGACCAGGTGAGAACAGCTTGAGTTGCTGAGGCTGATGCATCCTTGGTTTCCATGGAGATCTGACTTGCAAGCCGTGCTTCCAAGCTGGCCAGGAGAGTGTCAAGAGATGTGTCTGCAGAGACAAAAAATGAGAGCTGGCTTGATCTTCTTTAATTAAATGTGTCTTTTTTTTCAAACATAATCTACATTCCTTAATAAATTCTGTTTGGGACTGTTCACAATCAATAGGACACATATGAAATTTCCTCACATGAATGTTTAGCCTTTGGCTCGACTTATTATCATGCAGTGAGGCAATTAGTAAGTCAACTAACTAGTCTAACCATTTTCCCCTTCTCACATGATACACCAGAATAGTCTACAACTGTCCTTACCCTGCGGGAGTTTGTTGATCAGCCCAGCCAGACATTTACACACATGTGTGTGGGTGGCTGACTCTAGGGAGTGCTGTACCAGGTCAGTAAGGTGGGTAAGCACATCTGCGACAGCAGGCATTGGCTCCTGAAATCACAGGGTGACACAAAAGTGACATGAAAATGTTGTTATCTTTACCAAGTACTCCTAAATCATCGGTAAGTAGTGTTTTGTTTTTTAGGAGGAGTGGGGGCATGTCTAATAACAACCCATGTTCCTTGAGTAATCTCTAAACATTGTTCAACTGTACTAAATATAGTGCTGCCATCATAGTAACAGGCTAATAAGACCCTTGAAACAATGCAAAGCAAGTACCGGTAGTAGGTGATATTAAATTATCGTCTTCTTCAACTACTGCTTGTTCAGTCACCTTTAGCCATTACCCTCTGACATATGCTGCTCAGAAGTAATATATAAATGACCTATATATACGTCTAGAAAAACCCTTGCAGGTAGTCGTTATACACAATTAGAGATTTATTTTTGGCTAAACAAAATTACCATTGGCCTGGCCTGGGTTTCAACCAGGGACCCCACAATCCAGAGTCCAGTGTCCTACTACTGAATTATCTCGCTTCTTATCACTATACCGTGACAGTGAGATGATGTTTCAGCCTGTATGACTGACTGATCTAAACTATGTATTTTAAGCCTAATCTCAGTCTTGGGTCAACGCTACAAACTGCTAAACGCTGGTCAACCCGCTACCTTCTGTATCAGTTTGGGTTATATGCTTCAGCTGATGTTTAACAAGTTTTGATGTTTGTCAAATACAAACATATGACATAAGTTGCAAACATTTAATTGCAAAATATTTAAATTTCAATAGCTTAAAAACTGCTGATTTTAAATGCTATTGTCAATAAAACAATGTTTCATGGAGAAGTGCTCATATACAAGGTTGTTTGCTTGTGTACATGATGAACATGAATAATTACATGGATTCAATTTATCATATGACTGAAGGCTATTGATATAAACCATGCAAAAACATTTCTAAGATAATGTGTTTCGAGACAACTTACCTCCTGGGGTCTTGAACACAGGACTGGTGTGAGTAGACTAGTAAATCCTGCATCTCTCGGGGACTGAAACAAACATGAGTCACAGTTATGAATTTATCTCAGTATCAAACTGGATCCATCAAAGACCACCATTCTTCACCTTTGTTCCATATTAAACCAAGACAACCTACTGCAGTTTTGAGTATCAAGAACAGAAATGAACAACCAAGCATGTGTCTGATAAATGGTTAAAATAATTTATTGTCACTGTCACCTTACCTGTAATGGGGAAAAGATGATAGGCCCTTCTCCATGGTTACTTGAGATTGGTAGGAATATCTTCAGGAAATCAGACTGTACCAAGGCAAACAGACTGAAAAATATATAAGTATATGGGATCTGGTACTGAAATGTAAAACAACTAGATTTGTAACAAAATGCAAAAGCAAAAAAGCAATGAACAAAAGGTTTTCATACAGACAAATTGACATGCTTGTAAAATTTAGTGTAGAAAGTATAGACACAAAAATAAGATGTACTCAATCATCTTCTTCAGAATAAAAACTAAAGTTTAATAAATTTACAGGAAGAAAGAAATACACAAACATTTTTCAGTCTACAATACAAAACATGCATATTTAACAAACAGTCTACCACTAATGCTTATATAATTATTTAAATCTATGCATTCCTACAATATCCTGAAAAGTAAGCCTACAAAACTGATACTTTAAAATAGAGCACAATATATCACTCACTCTTTACTGCAATGAATGGCAACATGACGAAGAAAGGCGGCCATATTGGCCAGGACCTGGTCACAGGTGAGTTTCACCTTCCACTCTGAAGAGCTCCCATGATTCCTCATAAGATCAATGACACATTTGACCCCTGTGTCACACAGCAACTGTTGACACTCAGTGTCAGGACTGACCTTCAGGGCAATATTGGCCATACACAAGGTCAAACCCTGCAGTTTTTCAAGGTCACCTAGAGGGGAGAAATCATCATTAGGTTATACCATAAAATTATATTGGCTGGTAAGTTATTTGGTCAAGTTGATTTACTGGTTATACTAAAACAAAGAATACAAAAAGATGCAATGCAATAAAAAATAGAAGTCCAACAGGGCATATTTTCATTAATGTATACAATATCATATTACAGTATTATTAAGTGCAACTCTATAAATATATCTTAATCAACTAGTGTACAGTGTCAAGTTTAAACAACACCTACCTCCTTGACTAATCATGGCACACAATTTCTCCATCACTACAGAAACGGTTTTCTTGCCAACAGTTATGTTAGACAGAATGTTTAACAACTGAGCTTTGTGTACATATCCTTTGTTCTGGTCTTCTTCCATTGGTACTGGAATCAAACAGTGCAGAAGACAAATTATGTACAGGTTATGCCTTAAAATTTAAAAAATTACACTGGAAATGACATATTCTTTCAAAGATTCAATAACTTTAAATACTACCTAGAACTTGAGGGTTGTACTTTCAAATGGTATGCATCACACACCTCCTAATGTAAAAAGGGACATCAGCTAACGGCTACAAGGTATCTAAGGATAAGGTGACTGTGCTGTTTGTGTGTAGTACCAATATAGAGACTTTTTTTATTGGAAAGTAGGAAAATCCCAAGTGTTTTATGTATGTGAAGAAATGTGAACTTTGTGAACTATGTGTACAGTATGTTGTAAACAAGAAAAGCTGGATGAACAGCAGAGTGTTCTCAGACTGGATAGTCAACTTGAACAACAACTTATCATGCTGGATAACGCAACATCTCATTGCAAAAAAAGTGATTACTCCCTCTCCTGTGTACAGATCAAGTCGCTGCCACAAACCAACCACTAGACTAAGGCATCATAAAAGCATTCAAGGCCAACAACAGGAAGGGTGTGCTGAAGTCACTTATCAGTCAGATGGACACTGCCAACACTGGGATCGAGTTTTGTAAACGGTTCAGGCTACATGTTACCCAGTGAATTGTAATTGGGTGTAAAACTGTGTGGTCAGAGACTGTTGTTATACTGTGTGGTCAGAGACTGTTGTAATACTGTGTGGTCAGAGACTGTTGTTATACTGTGTGGTCAGAGACTGTTATGATACTGTGTGGTCAGAGACTGTTGTTATACTGTGTGGTCAGAGACCGTTGTTATACTGTGTGGTCAGAGACTGTTGTAATACTGTGTGGTCAGAGACTGTTGTTATACTGTGTGGTCAGAGACTGTTGTGATACTGTGTGGTCAGAGACTGTTGTGATACTGTGTGGTCAGAGACGGTTGTGATACTGTGTGATCAGAGACTGTTGTAATACTGTGTGTGGTCAGAGACTGTTGTGATACTGTGTGGTCAGAGACGGTTGTAATACTGTGTGGTCAGAGACTGTTGTGATACTGTGTGGTCAGAGACTGTTGTAATACTGTGTGGTCAGAGACTGTTATGATACTGTGTGGTCAGAGACTGTTGTGATACTGTGTGGTCAGAGACTGTTGTAATACTGTGTGGTCAGAGACTGTTGTGATACTGTGTGGTCAGAGACGGTTGTGAAGTGATTCACGCATATCGTCTTCTGTGATTCCAACAAGAGTGTTCAGAATGAAGAGGATGAAGAGGATGATCTTGCACTTGCTTGTATCAGCTTGGGAGTTAGTTCCATTGCTGTAGAGATTTTAAAAACTTTGACTATGACCTGCCAACAGAGGACGACAGTGATGAATGAAAGAAAAATATGCTTGACTCCCACAGAGCCAGTGACTCTTGCCCTAGAGGGAGGGGAGTCTGAAGAAGAACATGAGATGAAGTGAGGAAGTGAAGTGAAGCATCCCTTGGCACTCAAGCTGTAAGTTCAGGTGAGAAATCTTGTAGAAGAGAATGATGCGGACATGGTTAATAAACTTGCTTAACTCATTACTGAACACAAGATAGTCTCAGCTAAATGTTCTTAAAGCAAACCTCACTTGTTTGTTACTGTGAATAAACCATGAATTCCTAAAAAATCAACATCTGAACATTAAAAGTAAATAAATCAAAAGATGAATAACAACATCAGCATCAATACAAATGTATAACAACAGTCTTTGCCATGTATAAATCACTCTGTATATCTCTATTAAATGCATGTTTGAATATATATATATTCTTGCAAGAAAAATATGACCTGTTGCCAGATTTCTAATTAAATAGTTACAATAATATCAGGTGTTGTCTCCGTTTTCTTCTTTATAATAAAAAAACATCAAAAGTCAAATGTTCTACACCCCCAATAGTCTTCAATTTGGACATTTTGAGTTGTCCAAATGGAGGTCAACTTAGGGAGTTGTTACTGTAGTGTGGGAAATGATTTATAAAGAATGACCTTAAATGTGACTTCATATGATCTTAATTGTATTTTGTTTTTCCAAAAACATAAGTATGTTGTCAACTGACAGGCATTACCTGAGTGTAGTATTTGTAACTCACCATGCTGTAGTTTGTTCAGTATGTTTGGCAGAATGACACTCTGTACATCTTCTGGATAAACAGACAGAGCATACTCCAAGGCTGCAGTACATGAAGTCCTGAAACAATCACAGGTTCAAGTGAACATTGCTTGAACACTCTCATCCAACCTTTAATTAATGAACTGCAAGTTTTTGTTTCAATCATATATTGTGCTACCTTTAAAGAAACAACACACATTATGTAACTTGGAGCAAATGATTGCTTTTTGAACACATCACCTCAACATAAACATGGTGATATGGTAGTGTCCAGTCAAATTTAGTGGCAGAAGACCCCAGGCAAATGATGGTGGCTTTACTCACTCATTCATGGGTGCCACTGGGATCTATGAACTTAAAACAACTCTTAAGCCTCAGGCAAATGCAATTTAAGATTTACAAGTACATTTTCAAAGAGTCTGGTATGTCTAGAAAAAACCTGTTACCTTACCATATTCCTAAAATATTAACCTTGTGATAAATGACTTGATACACAATAAACAACAAGAAATGTCACTAGAATTGACCTAGGTCAATGACCTTAAATGTGAACTCAGTGATAACCTTGATGTTAATAGTTGCACACAAATGTTACACTAGACGCACCTTCAAGTGTATGTCAATTAGATGTTGAAGTTTGAATAAGGTGATTGGTAATATCAAAGTTATGGTTTGAAACAAAAATGTATTAATCGTACCTACTGATGTACCGATGAATGGATGGACCATGAAACTGCTTCATGCCACCCTTTTGGTGCATTAAAAAGATTAAAGTTGTCACTTTCTTTTTTAAAACTTATGAAAGGTCAATAAAACAATTGTACAAGATTAACATACCTAACACTTGGATCCACTTCTGCCTCAGTTACAACGGCAACCAACTTGGCTGCAATGAAGGCCCTTTCTGTGGCAAGGAGACAGTTGCTATGCAGAGAGAGAAGAATGTGGAACCCCTCAACAGCAAGCACCTGTATAGAAGGGACACTATCAGCCAGGGACTGGGAGTACACTGTCAACAGGTGGTCCTTGTACTCAGGCAACACTGGGTGAGAGCTATCTGAAATGGTATAAAAAAAAATGTTAAAAAATAAAATGTGAACAATAAATTTTTACCATTATACTATTTTATTAATGTTTTAAAGCATTTTTAATGTATCAAAAAGTACAAGTGGTTTATTGTCAAATCACACTTTTGTTTTTTCAAAACATAACATCTACCTAATATTGATGGATTAAAACTCTACACATTGCTAAGCTACATGCATCCCCATAAAGTTTATTGTTAAAAATTATTATCTAATATGCAGGAAGTTTTAAATAAGGGCACTCATCTAAAGCGGACAATTTACACTGATTCGATGTTGTATTGGTCACACATACAATTTGAACCATTTGCTATGAGAAACATCTAATGAAAGCTACTTAACAGTTTAGTATACAAACATTTTTTTACTGTTAAAATTTCTAGAAGAAGAATTCCCCAAACCAACCTTGGTTGATCACAGCTGTAGCCTTCATAAAACCATTCAGCACAACTAGCACATTATGTCTTGGAGTGGGCTGAAAATATCAGGAAAATTTATTTATGACACTACATTAATAAAGGATTAATAAAGAATGATCAATATTTTTAAGAAAACCTTAAAATGACATGGTTTGTGCTTTGAGGTTTCATGTCACAACAACAGGAACAGTCAGACATCGTTTTACTTTGAGGTTTTATGTCACAACAGGAACAGTCGAAGTTTTACTTTGAGGTTTTATGTCACAACAACAGGAACAGTCGAAGTTTTACTTTGAGGTTTCATGTCACAACAACAGGAACAGTCAGACATAGTTTTACTTTGAGGTTTTATGTCACAACAGGAACAGTCGAAGTTTTACTTTGAGGTTTTATGTCACAACAGGAACAGTCGAAGTTTTACTTTGAGGTTTTATGTCACAACAACAGGAACAGTCAGACATAGTTTTACTTTGAGGTTTTATGTCACAACAACAGGAACAGTCAGACATAGATTTACTTTGAGGTTTTATGTCACAACAACAGGAACAGTCAGACATAGTTTTACTTTGAGGTTTTATGTCACAACAACAGGAACAGACATAGTTTTACTTTGAGGTTTTATGTCACAACAACAGGAACAGTCAGACATAGTTTTACTTTGAGGTTTTATGTCACAACAGGAACAGTCAGACATAGTTTTACTTTGAGGTTTTATGTCACAACAACAGGAACAGTCAGACATAGTTTTACTTTGAGGTTTTATGTCACAACAGGAACAGTCGAAGTTTTACTTTGAGGTTTTATGTCACAACAACAGGAACAGTCAGACATAGTTTTACTTTGAGGTTTTATGTCACAACAACAGAAACAGTCAGACATAGTTTTACTTTGAGGTTTTATGTCACAACAACAGGAACAGACATAGTTTTACTTTGAGGTTTTATGCCACAACAACAGGAACAGTCAAAGTTTTACTTTGAATTTTTATGTCACAACAACAGGAACAGTCAGGCATAGATTTACTTTGAGGTTTTATGTCATAACAACAGGAACAGTCTGACATAGTTTTAGTTTGAGGTTTTATGTCATAACAACAGGAACAGTCTGACATAGTTTTAGTTTGAGGTTTTATGTCATAACAACAGGAATAGTCAGACATAGATTTACTTTGAGGTTTTATGTCATAACAACAGGAACAGTCAGACATAGATTTACTTTGAGGTTTTATGTCATAACAACAGGAACAGTCAGACATAGATTTACTTTGAGGTTTTATGTCATAACAACAGGAACAGTCACTTGGAACAATTTCAACTGTCAAAACAGCATAAATAATCCTAGCATAGGCCTGGGTAGATCCACTAACATACAGAGTGCTATTTTAAAGCTTTTTCATAAAATATTCATGGTCAGTATGGGTCATACATCAAAGCTGTTGACAACTATTTTCAGTGACTCCAAGGTCAGTCATGGTGACACTGAAACGGAGGATAAAAAAGGGCATTACAAACTGTGCTCATACCTGACTTTGTGTATTGTAGGACTCCAGAAGTAAGGGCACTGTTTCCTTGACAACCAGACGACAGGCTGGCTCTGACGCCAAAGCAACTGACTGCAAGAGACGCCCACTTGATAACATCAGCATCAACTCTGGTTGCAGCAGATGGTTCTTGCATTCTATTTAACATAAACAAAATATGAAATTAATTACCATTAAAATGATTGATTGCTTAATTTACATCAAGAAGTTCACAATAAACACATTTTAACTGGATTTGTTCAACATACCAATAATTTTTTTTTAAAGATTTTGGAAGATGGTTTTCACAAGACAATAGCTCTTCTTGCTTTTAATGTGATGGCATTCCATGAAAATGTGACAATATACTACTCCTACTCTACATATATATACATCTTTAATACTGAAGGAACAACCAGCGGTACACTGTATATAAAGAAGCTGAGGTTAAGAAAAGGTGGCTTAAGAATATTAGTAAGTATTGTTTGAGCAAGCAAGAAAATGCAATGGTAAAACTTCATCATAAAGAGTTAATAAATTTCTGAAAAAAATATATGGAAAGGCTACATCTTTCTTTAAGATTTAAACAGTGCATATATCAATAAACTACAGTGCTAACCAGTTTCATTTTTTATTTTCTTGCATTTTTTCATAAATAAATCTATAAAGCTATTAATACCTGAGAGTATTTCTTCCACATATCCATCAAGACTTCCTTTTTTATCACTCTAAAATAAATGAAGGTTTAAATATTTAAATATTTAAAGGACAAAATTCTACTTTATTGTTGGGTTCCTTTATAAATCATTATAAAATGTTAATGTTATATTCATAAGTTACAAGCACAATACAATGAGTTGGTAATTAAAAAAGGAAATAAGACAGTTTTGGACACTATAAACAAGTGATCTACATGACCAAAATATCCATTTTAATTGGATTTGATTAATATTTGAGACGAAAACTAATTAAAAGACCACTCATTAAATAAGGGATTTTAACTTAAAAAGATAGAAGTGGTATCTATCCAAAACTTACCTTAGAAACCCCAGTGGACAAAGCTTTAACAAGGGATTTAAGTGCTGAAAGACCTGCCTCTTCTAGAGTACTGTCCCCTGATAAGAATACCTGCATGAAAAATGAAGTACATAAAAATAGTTATACAACTGGAAAACTTTTGTAGCAACAGGGTATGCAACGCCCTTTAAGATTTTTACTGTACATTATAGCTCAGATGTAGATGCTCTGTTAGAGTCAGACAACAAACACTGCTATACAAACTGCCTCTGAATGAAGAGCTCATTACTAAACCTTATCATGCTACATTTTGTTAAAAAGCAAATACTAAATTCTTAAGTTTTTAAGCGTTAAATCAGTTTTTGCCTGTATATCATGCATATTACAGAAAACACTTAAAATACCTTTCAATAGCGACCAAGCAGAAAATAGTTTAGATCCTGATCAGATGGCTTCTTATTTTACAATATTTGTCTAAGCCTTCATAAATACACTATAAGCAGGCTAGGAGTTTTAAAAAACACACTAAAATGATTTTTTTATTGCATCACTCTTGTAAATAATCCTTTCTTAAACAGCAGTAGTCAAGATTATCAAAGCATCAGGTCATCGCTGTAAATCCAAGGAAAGTCTTACAACATAGATAATGAAATAAATATCGCATAATGTTTATGATTTATAATCATGGGTGAAAGTTAGAAATTCTGAAAAACCTGAAATTCTGAAAATTTGTCAATTTATATAGGGAAAATGAAAAAAATCAACCATTTTTAGACACACAGAAACCTGAATTTCAGGCATAATCCTCTAAACTTTCCCACATGTATAATGATTCAAAATAGCTAAAAAAATAAACCACTTCATATAACTTACCTCTTTCCTGATACAGTTGAAGAAAGAGCTCTGCATTCCTTGGAGATTCTCTGCACCATACGCTTCAGCACATAAAGCCTAAAAGAGGAACTCAGTGCATGAGGAACTTGTTGAATCCATAACAATAACAGAAAGTATACCATACTTGTGATACCATTTTTAGTGACAGCTTGAGACCTTTCTTGCAGATGTTGCTCTTGGATAACCCTACCAAGCTGCTTACATTTATCTGGTTTTATATATAAGGTGGATAGATATAAGAGCTTCAGGTAAATGGTATTAAAGGGTTATCCACAGTTTTACTGCCATTATCTGAAGCCATGAGTACAGAAAGTTGTTTTTCTTTAATAAAAAAAAGTTACACTTACCAGAGTGTCCAGAGCGTCTATTTTGGCACTCTTAAGATCTGAGGTAAGTTTTTCCATTAACAACGGGAGACAATACTGAGCAAACTTGGGAGTCGCAGACATACATCCTCTCAGTGCTTTGATTAAGTCTTCCTTCTTTATGCCACTGGGTTCATTAGCAGACTAGAAAACAAAACAGTATAATTAAACAAAACTTGCACAGTTAAATTTTATTTACCCTCATAATGACATATTTAATTATCTTAAAGATAATGGATAAAAAGAGATAACGTGCAAAATAAAAATATTTTAAAATCCTTCAAAAAGTGAATATTCTATTGATCATTTGAAAACAATCATGTTTGAATGTTTTTTTAAAATGAAAAGTTCCTGGAGCTCATTTCTGTCATATTAAGCCTTAAATAACTGCATATATCTGCATTTTAATTTAGTAAATCTCTGTACTTATGCAGTGAAAATTAAAAATCAAGACGTAATGAACAGGCATTCACAAATTTAATTATTGTATAGTATTGTCTATTAAGTTAAAAACGAAATGTATGTGCATAAGCCCCTGCCCTCCCCTCAAGCCCCACCTCAACACCTTGATTCATCCACTGACCTCATCATCAACAATTCCCTTTCAAATTTGAGGAATGTGAATTTAGGAAATCTCCTCTAGTTATCAATCAGAAACTATAGTAATGTTATCAATCTTTATGACCTTTTTTAAATTACTGAAAGTGAATATAAAAAGGACCTTTCGTTAACTGT
The DNA here is from genome assembly GCA_007844125.1 of Sinonovacula constricta. Classification (NCBI taxonomy): domain Eukaryota; kingdom Metazoa; phylum Mollusca; class Bivalvia; order Cardiida; family Solecurtidae; genus Sinonovacula; species Sinonovacula constricta. Next base: position 2,726,967 of record CM017569.1, on the reverse strand, counting down.
TCCTAACAGCGATAAAGGTCATATACCTTCAGCAAAAAACAAGCATATTAATTTTCTAGATAGTGTGCTCAAACATTGTCTGCATGTCCACTGGAAAAAAACACATCACCTCCAAGGTTGCTATGGATTGACCTTAGGATCACTGGCCCCAAAACTAATAAAGGACATCTAAAATGATGTGAGGAATAAGAATTCAGGCAATCTGTGGCAATCAGTTAAAAAACATAAATCAAATTGACAATCATTGACAATGTCTTTTAAGTCATCCCATTGATAGTCACTGTCACAATGCCCTTTGGCCTGCCGATCCCAAATTAATAGTTGTCATCTACTTGCCACAAACCAATGTCCCTACTTGCCATAAATCAATGTCCCTACTTGCCATAAACCAATGTTATCTACTTGCCATAAACTAATTTTATCTACTTGCCATAAACCAACGTCATCTACTTGCCACAAACCAATGTTATCTACTTGCAATAAACCAATGTCATCTACGTGCCACAAACCAATGTCATCTACTTGCCATAAACCAATGTTATCTACTTGCCATTAACCAATGTTATCTACTTGCCATAAACTAATGTTATCTACTTGCCATAAATCAATGTCCCTACTTGTCATAAACCAATGTTATCTACTTGCCATAAACTAATGTTATCTACTTGCCATAAACCAATGTCATCTACTTGCCACAAACCAATGTTATCTACTTGCCACAAACCAATGTCCCTACTTGCCATAAATCAATGTCCCTACTTGCCATAAACCAATGTCATCTACTTGCCATAAACCAATGCTATCTACTTGCCATAAACCAATGTCATCTACTTGCCATAAACCAATGTCATCTACTTGCCACAAATCAATGTTATCTACTTGCCATAAACCAATGTCAACTACTTGCCACAAACCAATGTTATCTACTTGCCATAAACCAATGTCATCTTCTTGCCACAAATCAATGTTATCTACTTGCCATAAACCAATGTCATCTACTTGCCATAAACCAATGTTATCTATCTGCCACAAACCAATGTCATCCACTTTTCACAAACCAATGTCCCTACTTGCCATAAACCAATGTCCCTACTTGCCATAAACCAATGTCATCTACTTTTAACAAACCAATGTCTTTACTTGCCATAAACCAATGTCATCTACCTGCCATTAACCAATGTCTTTACTTGCCATAAACCAATGTCCCTACTTGCCATAAACCAATGTCATCTACTTTTCACAAACCAATGTCCCTACCTCTCATAAACCAATGTTCCTACTTGCCATAAACCAATGTCATCTACTTTTCACAAACCAATGTCCCTACTTGCCATAAACCAATGTTATCTACCTGCCACAAACCAATGTCATCCACTTTTCACAAACCAATGTCCCTACTTGCCATAAACTAATGTCCCTACTTGCCATAAACCAATGTCATCTACTTGCCATAAACCAATGTCATCTACTTTTCACAAACCAATGTCCCTACTTGCCATAAACCAATGTCATCTACTTTTCACAAACCAATGTCTTTACTTGCCATAAACCAATGTCATCTACCTGCCATTAACCAATGTCTTTACTTGCCATAAACTACTGTCCTTACTTGCCATAAACCAATGTCATCTACTTTTCACAAACCAATGTCCCTACCTGCCATAAACCAATGTCATCTTCTTGCCATAAACCAATGTCTCTACTTGCCATAAGCCAATGTCATCTACTTGCCATCAAACAATGTCACAACTTGCCATAAACCAATGTCATCTACTTGCTATAAGCCAATGTCACAACTTGCTATAAACCATACCCCTACAATGTTAAAGCATTTCAAGCTCGTATATTTTCCAGATATTGACTGGAAGCAAAAATTACGTTTAAGGTTGCTGTAATTTTGACCTTCAAGCCACCGAGTCCAACACCAATAGGTGTTATCTATTCCTCATTATAAATTTGCCTTTTAAGTTTCAGGAATGTGTTTTCCTGCACTCACTAGTTATACATTGGAAAATACAATCATATTGTATATCATTATGACATTAAGGTCATCATTGTGTGTGACATTGACATGTGCCCTGCTGATCCCAAAACTAAGAGGTGCTATCTACACATCATTACCAATGTTCCTACAGAATAAAAAGGGTATGCGCTCATGCAATCTATATTACTTATAGGGATAGGGAAGGAAAAGATTATCAACATCACAGTGACATTAACTATGCCTCCAATCTAAAGTAGGCCATCTACTTTTAACGACCAATGTCCCAACTAAGTATCAGGAATGTAAGTTCAACCAATTTTAATTATTAATCAGAAACAAAGGATCTACCAACTTACTGACAGACTGACTGATCAAATGACATCTGCAAAACAATATGCCACCTCTTCTTTACAGGCAGTAATAACAATGACCCTTATGTATTTCAGTTGAGATAAAAAGCGCTACCAAGACACTGGTCTAAATATCTTCCCCCACCAATGATACAAGGACATCGTAATAAAAAAACAATATTGTAAAAGTGTTAAATATATTCTAAAACTAAAATAGAACTACATAGAAAACAGTATTAAGCTTTTGTATACAATGTCATAAACTTTAACATACTGGTGTAAAGTCAATGGGGAAATAGCAGGAGACCACTTCAAACATCTCCTCCACAAAGACACCAAGAGGCAGATGGTTGATGATGATGTTAGCGCTGTGGAAGGCCAGAACAAGGTTCCGTGGATCCTTCTCACCATCCATAGCTTGGATAAATCCATACACAAAGTCTGTTCCCAGCTTCTGTACTTCTGTCATAATAAAAAAAGGTTTAATTAAAAAACTGCATTTCAAAATTATATACAATTGGATAAATTGTTGCTTACAATAATATATAAAATGACTCCCTTGAGCACAAGCAATTGCTACTATGTTTTTAGGAGTTTATCTAAGGTTTCAAATCAATTAAATGCTGGATAAGCAATTTTACCAAATAGGATAATCTTTTTCATATTTTTATAAAAGAAAACAAAAACAATTGTTTAAAAGACAGCAAAAAATAAAAATTGGTACATAACCTGCAGTTTCATCATAAAAACCTTATATTTAACACAAAATATATCACTGTAGAAGAACAGAAACACTTGAATCAGGAGGCCCTTTCTATCTATGACATCATACTACACATTCATGTCAACCTTGCACATGTCAAACTACACATTCAGATCAACCTCACACACAACAAACTACACATTCAGGCCAACCTTGCACATGTCAAACTACACATTCAGGCCAACCTTGCACATGACAAACTACACATTTAGGCCAACCTTGCACATGACAAACTACACATTTAGGCCAACCTTACACATGTCAAACTACACATTCAGATCAACCTTGCACATGTCAAACTACACATTTAGACCAACCTTGCACATGACAAACTACACATTCAGGCCAACCTTACACATGACAAGCTACACATTTAGGTCAACCTTGCACATGTCAAACTACACATTCAGATCAACCTCACACACAACAAACTACACATTCAGGCCAACCTTGCACATGACAAACTACACATTCAGGCCAACCTTACACATGACAAACTACACATTTAGGCCAACCTTACACATGTCAAACTACACATTCCAAAAAAACCTTACACATGTCAAACTACACATTCCAAGAAAATCTTACACATGTCAAACTACACATTCCAAAAAAACCTTACACATGTCAAACTACACATTCAGATCAACCTCACACACAACAAACTACACATTCAGGCCAACCTTGCACATGACAAACTACACATTTAGGCCAACCTTGCACATGACAAACTACACATTTAGGCCAACCTTACACATGACAAACTACACATTTAGGCCAACCTTACACATGTCAAACTAACACATTCCAAAAAAACCTTACACATGTCAAACTACACATTCCAAGAAAATCTTACACATGTCAAACTACACATTCCAAAAAAACCTTACACATGTCAAACTACACACTCTGATCAACCTTACACATGTCAAACTACACATTCAGGCCAACCTTACTATTATACATTTAGGTCAAATTCAGATCAACCTTTCACATCACAAACTACACATTCAGATCAACCTTACACGTGTCAAACTACAAGGTCCAATAAAACCTTACACATGACAAACTACACATTCTGATCAACCTTACACATGTCAAACTACAAAGTCCAATAAAACCTTTCACATCACAAACTACACATTCAGATCAACCTTACACATGTCAAACTACAAAGTCCAATAAAACCTTACACATGACAAACTACACACTCTGATCAACCTTTCACTTGCAAACTACACATTCAGGTCAACCTTACTCATAATACATTTAGGTCAAATTCAGATCAACCTTACACATCACAAACTACACATTCAGATGAACTTTACGCTTGACAAATTACACATTCAGGTCAACCTTACATGTAACAAACTACACAGCCAGATTAACTGTGCACATGACAAACTACACAGCCAGATTAACTGTACACATGACAAACTACACAGTCAAATTAACTGTACACATGACAAACTACACAGTCAAATTAACTGTTCACATGACAAACTACACAGTCAAATTAACTGTGCACATGACAAACTACAGTCAAATTAACTGTTCACATGACAAACTACACAGTCAAATTAACTGTACACATGACAAACTACACAGTCAAATTAACTGTGCACATGACAAACTACACAGTCAAATTAACTGTTCACAAATGACAAACTACACAGTCAAATAAACTGTTCACATGACAAACTACACAGTCAAATTAACTGTTCACATGACAAACTATGCAGTCAAATTAACTGTACACATGACAAACTACACAGTCAAATTAACTGTTCACATGACAAACTACACAGTCAAATTAACTGTATACATGACAAACTACACAGTCAAATTAACTGTTCACATGACAAACTACACAGTCAAATTAACTGTTCACATGACAAACTACACAGTCAAATTAACTGTGCACATGACAAACTACAGTCAAATTAACTGTACACATGACAAACTACACAGTCAAATTAACTATTCACATGACAAACTACACAGTCAAATTAACTGTACACATGACAAACTACAGTCAAATTAACTGTTCATATAACAAACTACACAGTCAAATTAACTGTTCATATAACAAACTACAGTCAAATTAACTGTTCATATAACAAACTACACAGTCAAATTAACTGTTCACATGACAAACTACACAGTCAGATTAACTGTTCACATGACAATTAACTGTACACATGACAAACTACAGTCAAATTAACTGTTCACATGACAAACTACACAGTCAAATTAACTGTTCATATAACAAACTACACAGTCAAATTAACTGTTCACATGACAAACTACACAGTCAGATTAACTGTTCACATGACAAACTACAGTCAAATTAACTGTTCATATAACAAACTACACAGTCAAATTAACTGTTCACATGACAAACTACACAGTCAAATTAACTGTGCACATGACAAACTACAGTCAAATTAACTTATCACATGACAAACTACAGTCAAATTAACTGTTCATATAACAAACTACACAGTCAAATTAACTGTTCACATGACAAACTACACAGTCAGATTAACTGTTCACATGACAAACTACACAGTCAAATTAACTGTGCACATGACAAACTACAGTCAAATTAACTGTTCACATGACAAACTACACAGTAAAATTAACTGTGCACATGACAAACTACAGTCAAATTAACTGTTCACATGACAAACTACACAGTAAAATTAACTGTGCACATGACAAACTACACAGTCAAATTAACTGTTCACATGACAAACTACACAGTCAAATTAACTGTTCACATGACAAACTACACAGTCAAATTAACTGTGCACATGACAAACTACAGTCAAATTAACTGTTCACATGACAAACTACACAGTCAAATTAACTGTTCACATGACAAACTACACAGTCAAATTAACTGTTCACATGACAAACTACAGTCAAATTAACTGTACACATGACAAACTTCACAATCAAATTAACTGTACACATGACAAACTACACAGTCAGATTAACTGTGCACATGACAAACTACACAGTCAAATTAACTGTGCACATGACAAACTACACAGTCAAATTTACAGTACACATGACAAACTATGCAGTCAAATTAACTGTACACATGACAAACTTCACAATCAAATTAACTGTACACATGACAAACTACACTGTGAAATTATCCTAACACATGACAAGCTACATAAGTAACAATTCTTAGAAGCACAGGGATATTCCTAGGACGCGATTTCCGCGATTTCTCGCATTAAAACGGCAAAAATCGCAATGAAAATTCTTAAATGAGAGAAAATATCGCGCCGCATCCAGCCAAATGAAGGTACGCGGATTTACTGGTCTCATGCCTCAATCGATGTCATCTGGACGCTTATGATCGTCTAGAATCCACAAATATTGTTTAATAATAAGCGCTTCTTTATCGTGATCAATTTAATGGTCTCATGCCCCTCGGAACTCCTCGGGTAATTCCGTCCTCTACGTAATCACCTCGGAAATAATGCGGTCGCCGCCATATTGACGAACTACTTCCAAAATGGCAATCGTACCTACTCGGCGATCTCCGGCAAGCTTCGAAAAAAAAAACGTCACCGAAGCGTGATCCGAGTCCATGCAGGGTAATAACTGGTATATTGCACTTTTACCAAATCCTGTTGGTAATATACATACAGTATCAACTAAGTTAGAAATATTCTTCAACGAAGCAATCTGCTCTTTCTTCAAGGAGTATTGAATCTCCATTTTATCTAAAGCGTACTGCATGCACTTTGAAAAGTCAGCCATCTTTGTTTACATAATGCAATGAGAAGTTGTTCGCCGGAGCAAATCACCAACTGGTGTATTCATACAATTACATACGAGGCATTATCTCCGAAGCTTGCCGGAGATCGCCGAGTAGGTACGATTGGGTCTCATGCCTCAATCGATATCATCTGGACGCTTACGATCGTCTAGAATTCAATTTACGTTGTTTCATAAGCGCTTCTCTATCGTGATGAAAATGGCGTCGCCCGGAAAAAAGCAGACGTCCATGCTTTCGTTTATAAAATCTTCTGCCGAAGTTAACAATAACAAAACTGAAGTTCCATCGTCGCCAAAGAAACCAAAACTTGTTTTCCAACCTAAATGGTTAAAATCCTACTTTTGTGAAAGGGTAGGTGAGTACTGGTTATAGACAAGGGTCCAAGAAAGCTAGGTTAGGTGCGCTGGACGCCGTTATATGACCTATACAATGTGTTGCTACGGCGTTAAACCCAACACATAAATAAATAAACATAACTCTCATCAACAGTGTTGAAAAATTATTACAAACCCATAATTCTTGGTTCACGTTAAACTGTATATTAGTTGTGAAACTAATAACATGTCAAGTATGAAAGGATACTTCAAAACATCACAATTTAAAATTTGTGAAGAAACACTTGAATTTATGAACCCCAGTATACATGCCAGACATAAAATGTGCTTTATCTTCATAGGGTTTTTAAATGATTTCTACTGATACTTACATGTTTTATGAAGCATTTACTTTTTAAATCATTGATCAAATCTAAGTGACTTTAAAGTGAAAAAAAATGGTTTGAAAAACTAAATTTGCTTTCTGAATCTGATGGTATTCATTGTTAATGCAGTTGAAATATAAGTACTGAAAATATATTAATACAATAGTTTACCTGTCCTACTACATTTATTTGATAATTGTGTTCCTAAACATTTTGCTTCAAATTTGCTGTCACTTGCCTAATGTTTATTTAAGCTACTATATGGTGGGAACATCAGTTACATTAATTTTTCTTTATTTATTTTATCATAATTGTTGATTATATTGTATGTTTGGAGCATATCTGTTCTTTTCCTTCTGTATTTGAATGTTTTCTTAATCTTTAAGAGATTTGATCTGAGAAGGAATAAATTTTGAGATCATGAATAAAAATCTCGTTATTATTTGATGAATGGGAAAATTTCTCCCAACAAAATCAGAAAAATCCCATCATTTTTTTGTGAATGGGAGACAATCTCTCATTAAAAATATGACCTAGGATAATCCCTGGAAGCAAAGCATAAACAAGGACAGCTACATCCAACACTATGGAACAAAGCATCAGCATCAATAAATGCAAATAAAACATATGGTCAACTTGAAAACAACAACTGCAATTAGCCACTTGTTTGTGGTTAGATGTAACACCAAGGACAAAGCTTTCATCTGGTGAACTGTATCAGTGTATATACATATTAAGGTGTTTTAGGAAAACATTTGCTTGGTACCAAGTGACCATAAATAATAAATTAATCTTTATACAAAATTTGTTTAAACAAGAAACAGTGTTAATAATGACAAAGCCGACACACCTTCTGCCAAAGAGAAAAATTACATTTAACATCAGATTCTAATGTCTACATATAATGGAAATGCTTACAGCATCTAGAAAAAAGACTAAAAAAAACAGATGAAAAAATCAAAAAAAGTATCTCAAGTTTATCAGTATCTTACCATCTAAAGTAGATACACAAATTCTCTTAACAGACAAGATAAGTTACAAATATAAATCATTTCAAAACAACAACAAACCTGGATTTGTTACTGGCAAAGTGCCACAAACCACCATTAAAGGCATGCAAATATAAACATTTTAATGTAAACTAGTTACTGACATGACAGCATGACAACTTACCTTGAAGATGAGAAGTGAGAAAGCCCAAGAGAATGTTGTAGACAACTCTCCTATCTCCTTGCGGCATCGACTGCACATGAATCTCTTTGAATATGCTCCGACAGATACAATCAATTACACCGCCATTCACATGTAAGGACTTACTCTGAATAAAAAACAGGGACTGTCATAAATTTTAATATATAGCTTGTTAAAATGAATAAAAACCACACCTGACTGACTTAATTGATTTGAGAAGAGTGCTAATTGAAAGACAAAAGGTATAAAGCTAAGTATGATAATGTCTAAAATATATATGTGATTATTTAAGAAATGAAAATTGTCAGTTATACTATACACATACAGCATACAATTTCAGTTTATGGTGACATAATGTTGAGGCAGCAATCTAAATGCTTACTTTTTCAATCTACACACTATATCCTCTAGTACAAAGATCCCAAAGTAAATTTGCTCACATAGACAAATACTACAAATTATATTTATGTATTGTTTTATATAAGCATTAAATGTTTGTGTTGTTCAAGTATAAATATTTTATTGCATTGGTAAGATAAATACACCAACCAAACCTTAAATATATTTTGGGGATAAATGTTTACCTTGTTAAAGCAATTGTGTGTGTGTGTGTGTGGGGGGGGGGGGGGGGGGGGGCTATATGTCCACCCTATCAAAACAGTCAGTGGGTATTTGCCCACATAGTCAAAGCTATTGTAGGAGGGGTTGTATGTCCACCCTATCAAAATGGTCAGGGGGTATTTGCCCACCTAGTCAAAGCTATTAGAGAAGGGACTTATGTCCACACTATCAAAACAGTCAGTGGGTATTTGCCCACCAAGTCAAAGCTATTGTAGGAGAGGTTGTATGTCCACCCTATCAAAAGTCAGTGGGTCTTGCCCACCTAGTCAAAGCTATTGGAGGAGGGAGGGGTTGTATGTCCACCCTATCAAAACAGTCAGTAGGTATTTTCTCACCTAGTCAAAGCTGTTGTAGGAGGGGTTATATGTCTACCGTATCAAAAGTGTCAGGGTGTATTTGCCCACCTAGTCAAAGATATTGGAGGAGGTTTTATGTCCACGCTATCAAAACAGTCAGGGGGTATTGGCTCACCTAGTCAAAGCTATTGAATTTTGGAGAAGGGGTTATATGTCCACCCTATCAAAACAGTCAGAGGGTATTTGCTCACCTAGTCAAAGCTATTGAATTCTGAAGAAGATGTCCACTATGTCAAAATACCAATAGAGAATGTCTTTCATAGGTTATTTAAACTTGGTGTCAGTCAGGACATCTGCACATATGACACCTCTCCCTATAGCCAGTTATCAGCACTATGATATGGAGAGATTTCACTGTTTTATCAAAGTATACTGTATAGAGTGGTTGAACTGTATTATCACAATGTACCATAATGATAGCTCTAAGAACACAGCATGCTCAAAATATCTGGCCATCACAATATTTACCAGAGACAGGAGCCCTGACAAGGCACAGCTATGAATGGAATGGTGATCCTTAAGTTTCTCACACAGATATATGCTGAGCATGCTCACTGAAAAATATAATGTTTTATATGTATGTTATGTTAATCAAACTTTTACTAAAAATAAGCTGATGACCAATGACTGAATTTTAAGCAAATTCTCTGTACATACATGTAAGCTACCCCACATTCTGGCCACCAGCAGCAATACAAGAGCACAATACATAAACAATGGTATCATAATAAGATAAACATCAAAGTAATTAATTTATTGATGAACTGTTTAAATGGCAGTTTCATCAAACAATCTTGGACCATGAGACTACCAAAGTGACTTAAAAGTGTTTTGATAAAAGTTCTATGACACAATCCAAATTATTATGTGTAAATTTTGGACCATTGATCATTGTTTTGTGGTCCTTAAGTTTTTTATGAAAAAAGTCTCCAAGATACCCAGGTCATTTTATCTTTCGAACACCGCATCAGATAAAATTAACTCTGGGCACTATATATTGAACTTTTTCCATGCATAATATGACTACAACAAGTATGAACCTATGAAAACTATAACTAGTATTAAGTAAAATCAAATATACCTTGAGTCTCCGACAAGAAATCAGGTGGGAGATTTTCAATTGTGTCTGAGATACATCTTGTAGCCCTTGCTCGTGTGCTCACTTCTGGGTTTGTCAAATAAACACTGCCAAAAAAAATGGGGAAAATATATAAAATGTGTACTTTACTTTATTCATAGTATATTTTAACATTACAACCATTACTTTATATATGCAAATAAAATTCACGATAAATAGCCAAAAAGACATTTTGGTAAAACTTAAAATATGGGCAATGAGAGGAAAGAGATTAAACTCCAGATCTGGTTCTGGGTTTGACAGCTCTATATGCATTTATTGATATTGCTGTCAAGAGGCACCACAGTCTGTATCTTTATCAAGAGGCACCACAGTCTATATCTCTGTCAAGAGGCACCACAGTCTATATCTCTGTCAAGAGGCACCAGTCTGTATCTCTGTCAAGAGGCACCAGTCTGTATCTTTGTCAAGAGGCACCAGTCTGTATCTCTGTCAAGATGCACCAGTCTGTATCTCTGTCAAGAGGCACCACAGTCTATATCTCTGTCAAGAGGCACCACAGTCTATATCTTTGTCAATATACACCACAGTCTATATCTCTGTCCAGAGGCACCACAGTCTATATCTCTGTCAAGAGGCACCACAGTCTATATCTCTGTCAAGAGGCACCACAGTCTATATCTCTGTCAAGAGGCACCACAGTCTATATCTCTGTCAAGAGGCACCACAGTCTATATCTCTGTCAAGAGGCACCACAGTCTATATCTCTGTCAAGAGGCATCAGTCTGTATCTCTGTCAAGAGGCACCAGTCTGTATCTTTGTCAAGAGGCACCAGTCTGTATCTCTGTCAAGATGCACCAGTCTGTTTCTCTGTCAAGAGGCACCACAGTCTATATCTCTGTCAAGAGGCACCACAGTCTATATCTCTGTCAAGAGGCACCACAGTCTGTATCTCTGTCAAGAGGCACCACAGTCTTATCTCTGTCAAGAGGCACCACAGTTTATATCTCTGTCAAGAGGCACCACAGTCTATATCTCTGTCAAGAGGCACCACAGTCTGTATCTCTGTCAAGATGCACCACAGTCTGTATCTCTGTCAAGATGCACCAGTCTGTATCTCTGTCAAGAGGCACCACAGTCTATATCTCTGTCAAGAGGTACCACAGTCTATATCTCTGTCAAGAGGCACCACAGTCTGTATCTCTGTCAAGAGGCACCACAGTCTATATCTCTGTCAAGAGGCACCACAGTCTATATCTCTGTCAAGAGGCTCCAGTCTGTATCTCTGTCAAGAGGCACCACAGTCTATATCTCTGTCAAGAGGCACCACAGTCTATATCTCTGTCAAGAGGCACCAGTCTATATCTATGTCAAGAGGTACCACAGTCTGTATCTCTGTCAAGAGGCACCACAGTCTGTATCTCTGTCAAGAGGCTCCACAGTCTATATCACTGTCAAGAGGCACCACAGTCTATATCACTGTCAAGAGGCACCACAGTCTATATCTCTGTCAAGATACACCACAGTCTATATCTCTGTCAAGAGGCACCACAGTCTATATCTGTCAAGAGGCACCACAGTCTATATCACTGTCAAGAGGCACCACAGTCTATATCACTGTCAAGAGGCACCACAGTCTATATCACTGTCAAGAGGCACCACAGTCTATATCTCTGTCAAGATACACCACAGTCTGTATCTTTGTCAAGAGGCTCCACAGTCTATATCTCTGTCAAGAGGCACCACAGTCTATATCTCTGTCAAGAGGCACCACAGTCTATATCTGTCAAGAGGCACCACAGTATATATCTCTGTCAAGAGGCTCCACAGTCTGTATCTCTGTCAAGAGGCACCACAGTCTATCACTTTATCAAGAGGCACCAGTCTGTATCTCTGTCAAGAGGCACCACAGTCTATATCTCTGTCAAGAGGCACCACAGTCTATATCTCTGTCAAGAGGCTCCACAGTCTGTATCTCTGTCAAGATGCACCACAGTCTGTATCTCTGTCAAGATACACCACAGTCTATATCTTTATCAAAAGGCACCAGTCTGTATCTCTGTCAAGAGGCACCACAGTCTATATCTCTGTCAAGAGGCACCACAGTCTATATCTCTGTCAAGAGGCACCCAGTCTATATCTCTGTCAAGAGGCACCACAGTCTATATCTCTGTCAAGAGGCACCACAGTCTATATCTCTGTCAAGATGCACCACAGTCTATATCTCTGTCAAGAGGCACCACAGTCTATATCTATGTCAAGAGGCACCACAGTCTATATCTCTGTCAAGAGGCACGACAGTCTGTATCTTTATCAAGAGGCACCACAGTCTATATCTCTGTCAAGAGGCACCACAGTCTATATCTCTGTCAAGATGCACCCAGTCTATATCTCTGTCAAGAGGCACCACAGTCTATATCTCTGTCAAGAGGCACCACAGTCTATATCTATGTCAAGAGGCACCACAGCCTATATCTCTGTCAAGAGGCACCACAGTCTATATCTCTGTCAAGAGGCACCACAGTCTATATCTCTGTCAAGAGGCACCACAGTCTATATCACTGTCAAGAGGCACCAGTCTATATCTCTGTCAAGAGGCACCACAGTCTGTATCTCTGTCAAGAGGCACCACAGTCTGTATCTCTGTCAAGAAGCACCACAGTCTATATCTCTGTCAAGAGGCACCACAGTCTATATCTCTGTCAAGAGGCACCACAGTCTGTATCTCTGTCAAGAGGCACCACAGTCTTATCTCTGTCAAGAGGCACCACAGTCTATATCTCTGTCAAGAGGCACCACAGTCTATATCTCTGTCAAGAGGCACCACAGTCTGTATCTCTGTCAAGATGCACCACAGTCTGTATCTCTGTCAAGATGCACCAGTCTGTATCTCTGTCAAGAGGCACCACAGTCTATATCTCTGTCAAGAGGCACCACAGTCTATATCTCTGTCAAGAGGCTCCAGTCTGTATCTCTGTCAAGAGGCACCACAGTCTATATCTCTGTCAAGAGGCACCACAGTCTATATCTCTGTCAAGAGGCACCAGTCTATATCTCTGTCAAGAGGTACCACAGTCTGTATCTCTGTCAAGAGGCACCACAGTCTGTATCTCTGTCAAGAGGCTCCACAGTCTATATCACTGTCAAGAGGCACCACAGTCTATATCACTGTCAAGAGGCACCACAGTCTATATCTCTGTCAAGATACACCACAGTCTATATCTCTGTCAAGAGGCACCACAGTCTATATCTGTCAAGAGGCACCACAGTCTATATCACTGTCAAGAGGCACCACAGTCTATATCACTGTCAAGAGGCACCACAGTCTATATCACTGTCAAGAGGCACCACAGTCTATATCTCTGTCAAGATACACCACAGTCTGTATCTTTGTCAAGAGGCTCCACAGTCTATATCTCTGTCAAGAGGCACCACAGTCTATATCTCTGTCAAGAGGCACCACAGTCTATATCTGTCAAGAGGCACCACAGTATATATCTCTGTCAAGAGGCTCCACAGTCTGTATCTCTGTCAAGAGGCACCACAGTCTATCACTTTATCAAGAGGCACCAGTCTGTATCTCTGTCAAGAGGCACCACAGTCTATATCTCTGTCAAGAGGCACCACAGTCTATATCTCTGTCAAGAGGCTCCACAGTCTGTATCTCTGTCAAGATGCACCACAGTCTGTATCTCTGTCAAGATACACCACAGTCTATATCTTTATCAAAAGGCACCAGTCTGTATCTCTGTCAAGAGGCACCACAGTCTATATCTCTGTCAAGAGGCACCACAGTCTATATCTCTGTCAAGAGGCACCCAGTCTATATCTCTGTCAAGAGGCACCACAGTCTATATCTCTGTCAAGAGGCACCACAGTCTATATCTCTGTCAAGATGCACCACAGTCTATATCTCTGTCAAGAGGCACCACAGTCTATATCTATGTCAAGAGGCACCACAGTCTATATCTCTGTCAAGAGGCACGACAGTCTGTATCTTTATCAAGAGGCACCACAGTCTATATCTCTGTCAAGAGGCACCACAGTCTATATCTCTGTCAAGAGGCACCACAGTCTGTATCTCTGTCAAGAGGCACCACAGTCTGTATCTCTGTCAAGAAGCACCACAGTCTATATCTCTGTCAAGAGGCACCACAGTCTATATCTCTGTCAAGAGGCACCACAGTCTATATCTCTGTCAAGAGGCACCACAGTCTATATCTCTGTCAAGAGGCACGACAGTCTGTATCTTTATCAAGAGGCACCACAGTCTATATCTCTGTCAAGAGGCACCACAGTCTATATCTCTGTCAAAATACACCACAGTCTAAATCTCTGTCAAGAGGCACCACAGTCTGTATCTTTATCAAGAGGCACCACAGTCTATATCACTATCAAGAGGCACCACAGTCTATATCTCTGTCAAGAGACACCACAGTCTATATCTCTGTCAAGAGGCACCACAGCCTATATCTCTGTCAAGAGGCACAACAGTCTATATCTCTGTCAAGAGGCACCACAGTCTATATCTCTGTCAAGATACACCACAGTCTATATCTCTGTCAAGATGCACCCAGTCTATATCTCTGTCAAGAGGCACCACAGTCTATATCTCTGTCAAGAGGCACCACAGTCTATATCTATGTCAAGAGGCACCACAGTCTATATCTCTGTCAAGAGGCACCACAGTCTATATCTCTGTCAAGAGGCACCACAGTCTATATCTCTGTCAAGAGGCACCACAGTCTATATCACTGTCAAGAGGCACCAGTCTATATCTCTGTCAAGAGGCACCACAGTCTATATCTATGTCAAGAGGCACCACAGTCTATATCTCTGTCAAGAGGCACCACAGTCTATATCTCTGTCAAGAGGTACCACAGTCTATATCACTGTCAAGAGGCACCACAGTCTATATCTCTGTCAAGAGGCACCCAGTCTATATCTTTATCAAGAGGCACCACAGTCTATATCTCTGTCAAGAGGCACCACAGTCTGTATCTCTGTCAAGAGGCACCAGTCTGTATCTTTGTCAAGAGGCACCAGTCTGTATCTCTGTCAAGATGCACCAGTCTGTTTCTCTGTCAAGAGGCACCACAGTCTATATCTCTGTCAAGAGGCACCACAGTCTATATCTCTGTCAAGAGGCACCACAGTCTGTATCTCTGTCAAGAGGCACCACAGTCTTATCTCTGTCAAGAGGCACCACAGTCTATATCTCTGTCAAGAGGCATCAGTCTGTATCTCTGTCAAGAGGCACCAGTCTGTATCTTTGTCAAGAGGCACCAGTCTGTATCTCTGTCAAGATGCACCAGTCTGTTTCTCTGTCAAGAGGCACCACAGTCTATATCTCTGTCAAGAGGCACCACAGTCTATATCTCTGTCAAGAGGCACCACAGTCTGTATCTCTGTCAAGAGGCACCACAGTCTTATCTCTGTCAAGAGGCACCACAGTTTATATCTCTGTCAAGAGGCACCACAGTCTATATCTCTGTCAAGAGGCACCCCAGTCTGTATCTCTGTCAAGATGCACCACAGTCTGTATCTCTGTCAAGATGCACCAGTCTGTATCTCTGTCAAGAGGCACCACAGTCTATATCTCTGTCAAGAGGTACCACAGTCTATATCTCTGTCAAGAGGCACCACAGTCTGTATCTCTGTCAAGAGGCACCACAGTCTATATCTCTGTCAAGAGGCACCACAGTCTATATCTCTGTCAAGAGGCTCCAGTCTGTATCTCTGTCAAGAGGCACCACAGTCTATATCTCTGTCAAGAGGCACCACAGTCTATATCTCTGTCAAGAGGCACCAGTCTATATCTATGTCAAGAGGTACCACAGTCTGTATCTCTGTCAAGAGGCACCACAGTCTGTATCTCTGTCAAGAGGCTCCACAGTCTATATCACTGTCAAGAGGCACCACAGTCTATATCACTGTCAAGAGGCACCACAGTCTATATCTCTGTCAAGATACACCACAGTCTATATCTCTGTCAAGAGGCACCACAGTCTATATCTGTCAAGAGGCACCACAGTCTATATCACTGTCAAGAGGCACCACAGTCTATATCACTGTCAAGAGGCACCACAGTCTATATCACTGTCAAGAGGCACCACAGTCTATATCTCTGTCAAGATACACCACAGTCTGTATCTTTGTCAAGAGGCTCCACAGTCTATATCTCTGTCAAGAGGCACCACAGTCTATATCTCTGTCAAGAGGCACCACAGTCTATATCTGTCAAGAGGCACCACAGTATATATCTCTGTCAAGAGGCTCCACAGTCTGTATCTCTGTCAAGAGGCACCACAGTCTATCACTTTATCAAGAGGCACCAGTCTGTATCTCTGTCAAGAGGCACCACAGTCTATATCTCTGTCAAGAGGCACCACAGTCTATATCTCTGTCAAGAGGCTCCACAGTCTGTATCTCTGTCAAGATGCACCACAGTCTGTATCTCTGTCAAGATACACCACAGTCTATATCTTTATCAAAAGGCACCAGTCTGTATCTCTGTCAAGAGGCACCACAGTCTATATCTCTGTCAAGAGGCACCACAGTCTATATCTCTGTCAAGAGGCACCCAGTCTATATCTCTGTCAAGAGGCACCACAGTCTATATCTCTGTCAAGAGGCACCACAGTCTATATCTCTGTCAAGATGCACCACAGTCTATATCTCTGTCAAGAGGCACCACAGTCTATATCTATGTCAAGAGGCACCACAGTCTATATCTCTGTCAAGAGGCACGACAGTCTGTATCTTTATCAAGAGGCACCACAGTCTATATCTCTGTCAAGAGGCACCACAGTCTATATCTCTGTCAAGATGCACCCAGTCTATATCTCTGTCAAGAGGCACCACAGTCTATATCTCTGTCAAGAGGCACCACAGTCTATATCTATGTCAAGAGGCACCACAGCCTATATCTCTGTCAAGAGGCACCACAGTCTATATCTCTGTCAAGAGGCACCACAGTCTATATCTCTGTCAAGAGGCACCACAGTCTATATCACTGTCAAGAGGCACCAGTCTATATCTCTGTCAAGAGGCACCACAGTCTGTATCTCTGTCAAGAGGCACCACAGTCTGTATCTCTGTCAAGAAGCACCACAGTCTATATCTCTGTCAAGAGGCACCACAGTCTATATCTCTGTCAAGAGGCACCACAGTCTGTATCTCTGTCAAGAGGCACCACAGTCTTATCTCTGTCAAGAGGCACCACAGTCTATATCTCTGTCAAGAGGCACCACAGTCTATATCTCTGTCAAGAGGCACCACAGTCTGTATCTCTGTCAAGATGCACCACAGTCTGTATCTCTGTCAAGATGCACCAGTCTGTATCTCTGTCAAGAGGCACCACAGTCTATATCTCTGTCAAGAGGCACCACAGTCTATATCTCTGTCAAGAGGCTCCAGTCTGTATCTCTGTCAAGAGGCACCACAGTCTATATCTCTGTCAAGAGGCACCACAGTCTATATCTCTGTCAAGAGGCACCAGTCTATATCTCTGTCAAGAGGTACCACAGTCTGTATCTCTGTCAAGAGGCACCACAGTCTGTATCTCTGTCAAGAGGCTCCACAGTCTATATCACTGTCAAGAGGCACCACAGTCTATATCACTGTCAAGAGGCACCACAGTCTATATCTCTGTCAAGATACACCACAGTCTATATCTCTGTCAAGAGGCACCACAGTCTATATCTGTCAAGAGGCACCACAGTCTATATCACTGTCAAGAGGCACCACAGTCTATATCACTGTCAAGAGGCACCACAGTCTATATCACTGTCAAGAGGCACCACAGTCTATATCTCTGTCAAGATACACCACAGTCTGTATCTTTGTCAAGAGGCTCCACAGTCTATATCTCTGTCAAGAGGCACCACAGTCTATATCTCTGTCAAGAGGCACCACAGTCTATATCTGTCAAGAGGCACCACAGTATATATCTCTGTCAAGAGGCTCCACAGTCTGTATCTCTGTCAAGAGGCACCACAGTCTATCACTTTATCAAGAGGCACCAGTCTGTATCTCTGTCAAGAGGCACCACAGTCTATATCTCTGTCAAGAGGCACCACAGTCTATATCTCTGTCAAGAGGCTCCACAGTCTGTATCTCTGTCAAGATGCACCACAGTCTGTATCTCTGTCAAGATACACCACAGTCTATATCTTTATCAAAAGGCACCAGTCTGTATCTCTGTCAAGAGGCACCACAGTCTATATCTCTGTCAAGAGGCACCACAGTCTATATCTCTGTCAAGAGGCACCCAGTCTATATCTCTGTCAAGAGGCACCACAGTCTATATCTCTGTCAAGAGGCACCACAGTCTATATCTCTGTCAAGATGCACCACAGTCTATATCTCTGTCAAGAGGCACCACAGTCTATATCTATGTCAAGAGGCACCACAGTCTATATCTCTGTCAAGATACACCACAGTCTATATCTCTGTCAAGAGGCACCACAGTCTATATCTGTCAAGAGGCACCACAGTCTATATCACTGTCAAGAGGCACCACAGTCTATATCACTGTCAAGAGGCACCACAGTCTATATCACTGTCAAGAGGCACCACAGTCTATATCTCTGTCAAGATACACCACAGTCTGTATCTTTGTCAAGAGGCTCCACAGTCTATATCTCTGTCAAGAGGCACCACAGTCTATATCTCTGTCAAGAGGCACCACAGTCTATATCTGTCAAGAGGCACCACAGTATATATCTCTGTCAAGAGGCTCCACAGTCTGTATCTCTGTCAAGAGGCACCACAGTCTATCACTTTATCAAGAGGCACCAGTCTGTATCTCTGTCAAGAGGCACCACAGTCTATATCTCTGTCAAGAGGCACCACAGTCTATATCTCTGTCAAGAGGCTCCACAGTCTGTATCTCTGTCAAGATGCACCACAGTCTGTATCTCTGTCAAGATACACCACAGTCTATATCTTTATCAAAAGGCACCAGTCTGTATCTCTGTCAAGAGGCACCACAGTCTATATCTCTGTCAAGAGGCACCACAGTCTATATCTCTGTCAAGAGGCACCCAGTCTATATCTCTGTCAAGAGGCACCACAGTCTATATCTCTGTCAAGAGGCACCACAGTCTATATCTCTGTCAAGATGCACCACAGTCTATATCTCTGTCAAGAGGCACCACAGTCTATATCTCTGTCAAGAGGCACCACAGTCTATATCTCTGTCAAGAGGCACCAGTCTGTATCTCTGTCAAGAGGCACCAGTCTGTATCTTTGTCAAGAGGCACCAGTCTGTATCTCTGTCAAGATGCACCAGTCTGTATCTCTGTCAAGAGGCACCACAGTCTATATCTCTGTCAAGAGGCACCACAGTCTATATCTTTGTCAATATACACCACAGTCTATATCTCTGTCCAGAGGCACCACAGTCTATATCTCTGTCAAGAGGCACCACAGTCTATATCTCTGTCAAGAGGCACCACAGTCTATATCTCTGTCAAGAGGCACCACAGTCTATATCTCTGTCAAGAGGCACCACAGTCTATATCTCTGTCAAGAGGCACCACAGTCTATATCTCTGTCAAGAGGCATCAGTCTGTATCTCTGTCAAGAGGCACCAGTCTGTATCTTTGTCAAGAGGCACCAGTCTGTATCTCTGTCAAGATGCACCAGTCTGTTTCTCTGTCAAGAGGCACCACAGTCTATATCTCTGTCAAGAGGCACCACAGTCTATATCTCTGTCAAGAGGCACCACAGTCTGTATCTCTGTCAAGAGGCACCACAGTCTTATCTCTGTCAAGAGGCACCACAGTTTATATCTCTGTCAAGAGGCACCACAGTCTATATCTCTGTCAAGAGGCACCACAGTCTGTATCTCTGTCAAGATGCACCACAGTCTGTATCTCTGTCAAGATGCACCAGTCTGTATCTCTGTCAAGAGGCACCACAGTCTATATCTCTGTCAAGAGGTACCACAGTCTATATCTCTGTCAAGAGGCACCACAGTCTGTATCTCTGTCAAGAGGCACCACAGTCTATATCTCTGTCAAGAGGCACCACAGTCTATATCTCTGTCAAGAGGCTCCAGTCTGTATCTCTGTCAAGAGGCACCACAGTCTATATCTCTGTCAAGAGGCACCACAGTCTATATCTCTGTCAAGAGGCACCAGTCTATATCTATGTCAAGAGGTACCACAGTCTGTATCTCTGTCAAGAGGCACCACAGTCTGTATCTCTGTCAAGAGGCTCCACAGTCTATATCACTGTCAAGAGGCACCACAGTCTATATCACTGTCAAGAGGCACCACAGTCTATATCTCTGTCAAGATACACCACAGTCTATATCTCTGTCAAGAGGCACCACAGTCTATATCTGTCAAGAGGCACCACAGTCTATATCACTGTCAAGAGGCACCACAGTCTATATCACTGTCAAGAGGCACCACAGTCTATATCACTGTCAAGAGGCACCACAGTCTATATCTCTGTCAAGATACA
The DNA here is from genome assembly GCA_007844125.1 of Sinonovacula constricta. Lineage (NCBI taxonomy): Eukaryota > Metazoa > Mollusca > Bivalvia > Cardiida > Solecurtidae > Sinonovacula > Sinonovacula constricta. Next base: position 2,705,645 of record CM017569.1, on the reverse strand, counting down.
CCACAGTCTGTATCTTTGTCAAGAGGCTCCACAGTCTATATCTCTGTCAAGAGGCACCACAGTCTATATCTCTGTCAAGAGGCACCACAGTCTATATCTGTCAAGAGGCACCACAGTATATATCTCTGTCAAGAGGCTCCACAGTCTGTATCTCTGTCAAGAGGCACCACAGTCTATCACTTTATCAAGAGGCACCAGTCTGTATCTCTGTCAAGAGGCACCACAGTCTATATCTCTGTCAAGAGGCACCACAGTCTATATCTCTGTCAAGAGGCTCCACAGTCTGTATCTCTGTCAAGATGCACCACAGTCTGTATCTCTGTCAAGATACACCACAGTCTATATCTTTATCAAAAGGCACCAGTCTGTATCTCTGTCAAGAGGCACCACAGTCTATATCTCTGTCAAGAGGCACCACAGTCTATATCTCTGTCAAGAGGCACCCAGTCTATATCTCTGTCAAGAGGCACCACAGTCTATATCTCTGTCAAGAGGCACCACAGTCTATATCTCTGTCAAGATGCACCACAGTCTATATCTCTGTCAAGAGGCACCACAGTCTATATCTATGTCAAGAGGCACCACAGTCTATATCTCTGTCAAGAGGCACGACAGTCTGTATCTTTATCAAGAGGCACCACAGTCTATATCTCTGTCAAGAGGCACCACAGTCTATATCTCTGTCAAGATGCACCCAGTCTATATCTCTGTCAAGAGGCACCACAGTCTATATCTCTGTCAAGAGGCACCACAGTCTATATCTATGTCAAGAGGCACCACAGCCTATATCTCTGTCAAGAGGCACCACAGTCTATATCTCTGTCAAGAGGCACCACAGTCTATATCTCTGTCAAGAGGCACCACAGTCTATATCACTGTCAAGAGGCACCAGTCTATATCTCTGTCAAGAGGCACCACAGTCTGTATCTCTGTCAAGAGGCACCACAGTCTGTATCTCTGTCAAGAAGCACCACAGTCTATATCTCTGTCAAGAGGCACCACAGTCTATATCTCTGTCAAGAGGCACCACAGTCTGTATCTCTGTCAAGAGGCACCACAGTCTTATCTCTGTCAAGAGGCACCACAGTCTATATCTCTGTCAAGAGGCACCACAGTCTATATCTCTGTCAAGAGGCACCACAGTCTGTATCTCTGTCAAGATGCACCACAGTCTGTATCTCTGTCAAGATGCACCAGTCTGTATCTCTGTCAAGAGGCACCACAGTCTATATCTCTGTCAAGAGGCACCACAGTCTATATCTCTGTCAAGAGGCTCCAGTCTGTATCTCTGTCAAGAGGCACCACAGTCTATATCTCTGTCAAGAGGCACCACAGTCTATATCTCTGTCAAGAGGCACCAGTCTATATCTCTGTCAAGAGGTACCACAGTCTGTATCTCTGTCAAGAGGCACCACAGTCTGTATCTCTGTCAAGAGGCTCCACAGTCTATATCACTGTCAAGAGGCACCACAGTCTATATCACTGTCAAGAGGCACCACAGTCTATATCTCTGTCAAGATACACCACAGTCTATATCTCTGTCAAGAGGCACCACAGTCTATATCTGTCAAGAGGCACCACAGTCTATATCACTGTCAAGAGGCACCACAGTCTATATCACTGTCAAGAGGCACCACAGTCTATATCACTGTCAAGAGGCACCACAGTCTATATCTCTGTCAAGATACACCACAGTCTGTATCTTTGTCAAGAGGCTCCACAGTCTATATCTCTGTCAAGAGGCACCACAGTCTATATCTCTGTCAAGAGGCACCACAGTCTATATCTGTCAAGAGGCACCACAGTATATATCTCTGTCAAGAGGCTCCACAGTCTGTATCTCTGTCAAGAGGCACCACAGTCTATCACTTTATCAAGAGGCACCAGTCTGTATCTCTGTCAAGAGGCACCACAGTCTATATCTCTGTCAAGAGGCACCACAGTCTATATCTCTGTCAAGAGGCTCCACAGTCTGTATCTCTGTCAAGATGCACCACAGTCTGTATCTCTGTCAAGATACACCACAGTCTATATCTTTATCAAAAGGCACCAGTCTGTATCTCTGTCAAGAGGCACCACAGTCTATATCTCTGTCAAGAGGCACCACAGTCTATATCTCTGTCAAGAGGCACCCAGTCTATATCTCTGTCAAGAGGCACCACAGTCTATATCTCTGTCAAGAGGCACCACAGTCTATATCTCTGTCAAGATGCACCACAGTCTATATCTCTGTCAAGAGGCACCACAGTCTATATCTATGTCAAGAGGCACCACAGTCTATATCTCTGTCAAGAGGCACGACAGTCTGTATCTTTATCAAGAGGCACCACAGTCTATATCTCTGTCAAGAGGCACCACAGTCTATATCTCTGTCAAGAGGCACCACAGTCTGTATCTCTGTCAAGAGGCACCACAGTCTGTATCTCTGTCAAGAAGCACCACAGTCTATATCTCTGTCAAGAGGCACCACAGTCTATATCTCTGTCAAGAGGCACCACAGTCTATATCTCTGTCAAGAGGCACCACAGTCTATATCTCTGTCAAGAGGCACGACAGTCTGTATCTTTATCAAGAGGCACCACAGTCTATATCTCTGTCAAGAGGCACCACAGTCTATATCTCTGTCAAAATACACCACAGTCTAAATCTCTGTCAAGAGGCACCACAGTCTGTATCTTTATCAAGAGGCACCACAGTCTATATCACTATCAAGAGGCACCACAGTCTATATCTCTGTCAAGAGACACCACAGTCTATATCTCTGTCAAGAGGCACCACAGCCTATATCTCTGTCAAGAGGCACAACAGTCTATATCTCTGTCAAGAGGCACCACAGTCTATATCTCTGTCAAGATACACCACAGTCTATATCTCTGTCAAGATGCACCCAGTCTATATCTCTGTCAAGAGGCACCACAGTCTATATCTCTGTCAAGAGGCACCACAGTCTATATCTATGTCAAGAGGCACCACAGTCTATATCTCTGTCAAGAGGCACCACAGTCTATATCTCTGTCAAGAGGCACCACAGTCTATATCTCTGTCAAGAGGCACCACAGTCTATATCACTGTCAAGAGGCACCAGTCTATATCTCTGTCAAGAGGCACCACAGTCTATATCTATGTCAAGAGGCACCACAGTCTATATCTCTGTCAAGAGGCACCACAGTCTATATCTCTGTCAAGAGGTACCACAGTCTATATCACTGTCAAGAGGCACCACAGTCTATATCTCTGTCAAGAGGCACCCAGTCTATATCTTTATCAAGAGGCACCACAGTCTATATCTCTGTCAAGAGGCACCACAGTCTGTATCTCTGTCAAGAGGCACCAGTCTGTATCTTTGTCAAGAGGCACCAGTCTGTATCTCTGTCAAGATGCACCAGTCTGTTTCTCTGTCAAGAGGCACCACAGTCTATATCTCTGTCAAGAGGCACCACAGTCTATATCTCTGTCAAGAGGCACCACAGTCTGTATCTCTGTCAAGAGGCACCACAGTCTTATCTCTGTCAAGAGGCACCACAGTCTATATCTCTGTCAAGAGGCATCAGTCTGTATCTCTGTCAAGAGGCACCAGTCTGTATCTTTGTCAAGAGGCACCAGTCTGTATCTCTGTCAAGATGCACCAGTCTGTTTCTCTGTCAAGAGGCACCACAGTCTATATCTCTGTCAAGAGGCACCACAGTCTATATCTCTGTCAAGAGGCACCACAGTCTGTATCTCTGTCAAGAGGCACCACAGTCTTATCTCTGTCAAGAGGCACCACAGTTTATATCTCTGTCAAGAGGCACCACAGTCTATATCTCTGTCAAGAGGCACCCCAGTCTGTATCTCTGTCAAGATGCACCACAGTCTGTATCTCTGTCAAGATGCACCAGTCTGTATCTCTGTCAAGAGGCACCACAGTCTATATCTCTGTCAAGAGGTACCACAGTCTATATCTCTGTCAAGAGGCACCACAGTCTGTATCTCTGTCAAGAGGCACCACAGTCTATATCTCTGTCAAGAGGCACCACAGTCTATATCTCTGTCAAGAGGCTCCAGTCTGTATCTCTGTCAAGAGGCACCACAGTCTATATCTCTGTCAAGAGGCACCACAGTCTATATCTCTGTCAAGAGGCACCAGTCTATATCTATGTCAAGAGGTACCACAGTCTGTATCTCTGTCAAGAGGCACCACAGTCTGTATCTCTGTCAAGAGGCTCCACAGTCTATATCACTGTCAAGAGGCACCACAGTCTATATCACTGTCAAGAGGCACCACAGTCTATATCTCTGTCAAGATACACCACAGTCTATATCTCTGTCAAGAGGCACCACAGTCTATATCTGTCAAGAGGCACCACAGTCTATATCACTGTCAAGAGGCACCACAGTCTATATCACTGTCAAGAGGCACCACAGTCTATATCACTGTCAAGAGGCACCACAGTCTATATCTCTGTCAAGATACACCACAGTCTGTATCTTTGTCAAGAGGCTCCACAGTCTATATCTCTGTCAAGAGGCACCACAGTCTATATCTCTGTCAAGAGGCACCACAGTCTATATCTGTCAAGAGGCACCACAGTATATATCTCTGTCAAGAGGCTCCACAGTCTGTATCTCTGTCAAGAGGCACCACAGTCTATCACTTTATCAAGAGGCACCAGTCTGTATCTCTGTCAAGAGGCACCACAGTCTATATCTCTGTCAAGAGGCACCACAGTCTATATCTCTGTCAAGAGGCTCCACAGTCTGTATCTCTGTCAAGATGCACCACAGTCTGTATCTCTGTCAAGATACACCACAGTCTATATCTTTATCAAAAGGCACCAGTCTGTATCTCTGTCAAGAGGCACCACAGTCTATATCTCTGTCAAGAGGCACCACAGTCTATATCTCTGTCAAGAGGCACCCAGTCTATATCTCTGTCAAGAGGCACCACAGTCTATATCTCTGTCAAGAGGCACCACAGTCTATATCTCTGTCAAGATGCACCACAGTCTATATCTCTGTCAAGAGGCACCACAGTCTATATCTATGTCAAGAGGCACCACAGTCTATATCTCTGTCAAGAGGCACGACAGTCTGTATCTTTATCAAGAGGCACCACAGTCTATATCTCTGTCAAGAGGCACCACAGTCTATATCTCTGTCAAGATGCACCCAGTCTATATCTCTGTCAAGAGGCACCACAGTCTATATCTCTGTCAAGAGGCACCACAGTCTATATCTATGTCAAGAGGCACCACAGCCTATATCTCTGTCAAGAGGCACCACAGTCTATATCTCTGTCAAGAGGCACCACAGTCTATATCTCTGTCAAGAGGCACCACAGTCTATATCACTGTCAAGAGGCACCAGTCTATATCTCTGTCAAGAGGCACCACAGTCTGTATCTCTGTCAAGAGGCACCACAGTCTGTATCTCTGTCAAGAAGCACCACAGTCTATATCTCTGTCAAGAGGCACCACAGTCTATATCTCTGTCAAGAGGCACCACAGTCTGTATCTCTGTCAAGAGGCACCACAGTCTTATCTCTGTCAAGAGGCACCACAGTCTATATCTCTGTCAAGAGGCACCACAGTCTATATCTCTGTCAAGAGGCACCACAGTCTGTATCTCTGTCAAGATGCACCACAGTCTGTATCTCTGTCAAGATGCACCAGTCTGTATCTCTGTCAAGAGGCACCACAGTCTATATCTCTGTCAAGAGGCACCACAGTCTATATCTCTGTCAAGAGGCTCCAGTCTGTATCTCTGTCAAGAGGCACCACAGTCTATATCTCTGTCAAGAGGCACCACAGTCTATATCTCTGTCAAGAGGCACCAGTCTATATCTCTGTCAAGAGGTACCACAGTCTGTATCTCTGTCAAGAGGCACCACAGTCTGTATCTCTGTCAAGAGGCTCCACAGTCTATATCACTGTCAAGAGGCACCACAGTCTATATCACTGTCAAGAGGCACCACAGTCTATATCTCTGTCAAGATACACCACAGTCTATATCTCTGTCAAGAGGCACCACAGTCTATATCTGTCAAGAGGCACCACAGTCTATATCACTGTCAAGAGGCACCACAGTCTATATCACTGTCAAGAGGCACCACAGTCTATATCACTGTCAAGAGGCACCACAGTCTATATCTCTGTCAAGATACACCACAGTCTGTATCTTTGTCAAGAGGCTCCACAGTCTATATCTCTGTCAAGAGGCACCACAGTCTATATCTCTGTCAAGAGGCACCACAGTCTATATCTGTCAAGAGGCACCACAGTATATATCTCTGTCAAGAGGCTCCACAGTCTGTATCTCTGTCAAGAGGCACCACAGTCTATCACTTTATCAAGAGGCACCAGTCTGTATCTCTGTCAAGAGGCACCACAGTCTATATCTCTGTCAAGAGGCACCACAGTCTATATCTCTGTCAAGAGGCTCCACAGTCTGTATCTCTGTCAAGATGCACCACAGTCTGTATCTCTGTCAAGATACACCACAGTCTATATCTTTATCAAAAGGCACCAGTCTGTATCTCTGTCAAGAGGCACCACAGTCTATATCTCTGTCAAGAGGCACCACAGTCTATATCTCTGTCAAGAGGCACCCAGTCTATATCTCTGTCAAGAGGCACCACAGTCTATATCTCTGTCAAGAGGCACCACAGTCTATATCTCTGTCAAGATGCACCACAGTCTATATCTCTGTCAAGAGGCACCACAGTCTATATCTATGTCAAGAGGCACCACAGTCTATATCTCTGTCAAGAGGCACGACAGTCTGTATCTTTATCAAGAGGCACCACAGTCTATATCTCTGTCAAGAGGCACCACAGTCTATATCTCTGTCAAGAGGCACCACAGTCTGTATCTCTGTCAAGAGGCACCACAGTCTGTATCTCTGTCAAGAAGCACCACAGTCTATATCTCTGTCAAGAGGCACCACAGTCTATATCTCTGTCAAGAGGCACCACAGTCTATATCTCTGTCAAGAGGCACCACAGTCTATATCTCTGTCAAGAGGCACGACAGTCTGTATCTTTATCAAGAGGCACCACAGTCTATATCTCTGTCAAGAGGCACCACAGTCTATATCTCTGTCAAAATACACCACAGTCTAAATCTCTGTCAAGAGGCACCACAGTCTGTATCTTTATCAAGAGGCACCACAGTCTATATCACTATCAAGAGGCACCACAGTCTATATCTCTGTCAAGAGACACCACAGTCTATATCTCTGTCAAGAGGCACCACAGCCTATATCTCTGTCAAGAGGCACAACAGTCTATATCTCTGTCAAGAGGCACCACAGTCTATATCTCTGTCAAGATACACCACAGTCTATATCTCTGTCAAGATGCACCCAGTCTATATCTCTGTCAAGAGGCACCACAGTCTATATCTCTGTCAAGAGGCACCACAGTCTATATCTATGTCAAGAGGCACCACAGTCTATATCTCTGTCAAGAGGCACCACAGTCTATATCTCTGTCAAGAGGCACCACAGTCTATATCTCTGTCAAGAGGCACCACAGTCTATATCACTGTCAAGAGGCACCAGTCTATATCTCTGTCAAGAGGCACCACAGTCTATATCTATGTCAAGAGGCACCACAGTCTATATCTCTGTCAAGAGGCACCACAGTCTATATCTCTGTCAAGAGGTACCACAGTCTATATCACTGTCAAGAGGCACCACAGTCTATATCTCTGTCAAGAGGCACCCAGTCTATATCTTTATCAAGAGGCACCACAGTCTATATCTCTGTCAAGAGGCACCACAGTCTATATCTTTATCAAGAGGCACCACAGTCTATATCTATGTCAAGAGGCACCACAGTCTATATCTCTGTCAAGAGGCACCACAGTCTATATCTCTGTCAAGAGGCACCACAGTCTGTATCTCTGTCAAGAGGCACCACAGTCTGTATCTCTGTCAAGAAGCACCACAGTCTATATCTCTGTCAAGAGGCACCACAGTCTATATCTCTGTCAAGAGGCACCACAGTCTATATCTCTGTCAAGAGGCACCACAGTCTATATCTCTGTCAAGAGGCACGACAGTCTGTATCTTTATCAAGAGGCACCACAGTCTATATCTCTGTCAAGAGGCACCACAGTCTATATCTCTGTCAAAATACACCACAGTCTAAATCTCTGTCAAGAGGCACCACAGTCTGTATCTTTATCAAGAGGCACCACAGTCTATATCACTATCAAGAGGCACCACAGTCTATATCTCTGTCAAGAGACACCACAGTCTATATCTCTGTCAAGAGGCACCACAGCCTATATCTCTGTCAAGAGGCACCACAGTCTATATCTCTGTCAAGAGGCACCACAGTCTATATCTCTGTCAAGATACACCACAGTCTATATCTCTGTCAAGATGCACCCAGTCTATATCTCTGTCAAGAGGCACCACAGTCTATATCTCTGTCAAGAGGCACCACAGTCTATATCTATGTCAAGAGGCACCACAGTCTATATCTCTGTCAAGAGGCACCACAGTCTATATCTCTGTCAAGAGGCACCACAGTCTATATCTCTGTCAAGAGGCACCACAGTCTATATCACTGTCAAGAGGCACCAGTCTATATCTCTGTCAAGAGGCACCACAGTCTATATCTATGTCAAGAGGCACCACAGTCTATATCTCTGTCAAGAGGCACCACAGTCTATATCTCTGTCAAGAGGTACCACAGTCTATATCACTGTCAAGAGGCACCACAGTCTATATCTCTGTCAAGAGGCACCCAGTCTATATCTTTATCAAGAGGCACCACAGTCTATATCTCTGTCAAGAGGCACCACAGTCTATATCTTTATCAAGAGGCACCACAGTCTATATCTATGTCAAGAGGCACCACAGTCTATATCTCTGTCAAGAGGCACCTACAGTCTATATCTTTGTCAAGAGGCACCACAGTCTATATCTCTGTCAAGATGCACCGCAGTCTATATCTTTATCAAGAGGCACCACAGTCTATATCTATGTCAAGAGGCACCACAGTCTATATCTCTGTCAAGAGGCACCACAGTCTATATCTTTGTCAAGAGGCACCACAGTCTATATCTCTGTCAAGAGGCTCCACAGTCTGTATCTCTGTCAAGAGGTACCACAGTCTATATCTCTGTCAAGAGGCACCAGTCTATATCTATGTCAAGAGGCACCACAGTCTCTATCTCTGTCAAGAGGCACCCAGTCTATATCTTTATCAATTGGCACCACAGTCTATATCTCTGTCAAGAGGCACCACAGTCTATATCTTTATGAAGAGGCACCACAGTCTATATCTATGTCAAGAGGCACCACAGTCTATATCTCTGTCAAGAGGCACCACAGTCTATATCTTTGTCAAGAGGCACCACAGTCTATATCTCTGTCAAGAGGCTCCACAGTCTGTATCTCCGTCAAGAGGCACCGCAGTCTATATCTATGTCAAGAGGCACCACAGTCTATATCTCTGTTAAGAGGCACCACAGTCTGTATCTCTGTCAAGATGCACCAGTCTGTATCTCTGTCAAGAGGCACCCAGTCTATATCTTTATCAAGAGGCACCACAGTCTATATCTCTGTCAAGAGGCACCACAGTCTATATCTTTATCAAGAGGCACCACAGTCTATATCTATGTCAAGAGGCACCACAGTCTATATCTCTGTTAAGAGGCACCACAGTCTATATCTCTGTCAAGATGCACCAGTCTGTATCTCTGTCAAGAGGCACCACAGTCTATATCTCTGTCAAGAGGCACCACAGTCTATATCTATGTCAAGAGGCACCACAGTCTATATCTCTGTCAAGAGGCACCACAGTCTATCTATGTCAAGAGGCACCACAGTCTATATCTCTGTTAAGAGGCACCACAGTCTATATCTCTGTCAAGATGCACCAGTCTGTATCTCTGTCAAGAGGCACCACAGTCTATATCTCTGTCAAGAGGCACCACAGTCTATATCTCTGTCAAGAGGCACCAGTCTGTATCTATGTCAAGAGGCACCAAAATTTCTGTATAATGCAACATTTTCATTTTAAAAACATTTTCATTTTAAAGCATGTCAATTTATGCTTCAATATAAATGTACTATTATTGCAACTGTCTTTGAGTAACATAATCAGTGGGTTGGCTTGGTATTAATTTCCAGCAAAAAAAGTTAGGTAAAAATTCTGCTGAACTTACCCCAGGTTTTCTATTAAATCTGTTAGGGTGACAGAGCCATCCAACAAACCTGCAAAATAGAGGAAAAACAGAATGATCAGTTCACCTGATCAAACACTTGTAACTCTTACAGTAAAGAAATAGACTTTAAGAAGTCTATATGCTTTCAAAGAGCTGTGTGCCTGCCTATAACATGGATGTTGTGGATAAATGTCATCCGAATTAAAGTTTGATTGTATTTATGACCTATGATTTTAGATGCCGCATTCATACAGGTCAAACAAATAATGTTAGGCCTTTTATAGTTTAAATTTCCAAAAGCATGTCCACATAAAATTTCTTGTAGATTATGATATCAAGTTCCTCTAATAGCTCAATGAAATTTGTGACACTGTAATACCAAAATATAAAAAATATGGAAAGGGATTTATAAATAGCCACAAGTGAAACCATTTTTTGTTTTACAACATTCAAACATACTAAAAACAAGAAAGAAAGCACCAATCAGAGGTGAATGATCCCTTGATCTCCAAATCACCTGTCTACTGACTGGAAATTACCATGGTAAAGGGTCAGGTACTGGTGTCTGTGTCATTAAACTGCCAGCTTCATAAACAAGTTAACTAGAGTAACACGTAGTCAGCCTATTTGCCAATCATATGTACAGGGTGATTTCCACACATGAAATGCCTTCGCTTAAGGAAGCTCACAACATTTAGACATTTCTGCGTAGATGGCTGCAGAAACAGCAGCTCCTGCGCCCTGTTTCATTTAAACATTTGTAATGTATAATGTAGAGGGCTGCAGTGTGGATGAATTGACAATCTGACAATAAATAACAAGCCTATGTGTCACAGTTCTATCTGTTGACTCATCAACAAGGACAGTAACATAGGGTGAGTCTTTCAAAGCCTAACTTCAACTTCAATGGTGCCTGACAAAGCCTTCATAAACTCAGTAGTTGAATACTCTGAATCCTAGGATATGCCTGGTCAAATAGCCAGTGCTGAGAAGGTATCGACACCAACAACTTTCTGAAAATCAATGAATGACTTGAATTTACTGAAAGAGATGTTCTCCACAGCAGCCAATAAACTGATTTCAGTGCAATAAGCATGGCAGAATGTTCAGCAGAGTGTTGACAATCTTCACTCTTCTGCCGGTTTTTCTGAAGATCAGGGACTTCAAAAACTACTCTGTGATCCTTAAATTTGATTACAGGTCTTAAAATTTACACAGCCTCTTGTGAAATTAGCCTTTTTGAATTGCAAACGATTGGAACATATCATTTTATCATTATTGAATTTCAACCATTTGAACCTCGACAGCCATTCTGTCTGAAATTTGCTAGGGTATTTGGGATTATCTATTAACTCTGTCTTATCCTACAACTGCACCAAATCCATTTCTGCAACTTTTACTGGGTGAGAAACAGACTGCAAATAAAGTTCTTTGTCTTTCGATTCTTGGATGCCATTTTGATTCGCAATCAACAAACATTTAGCTTTCTTATTTTACTTCATAGAGTGCAGCATGTCCACTACACTGCTAGTTTACTCTGCAATAGTAAATTTCAGGAACCAGACTAGTTTTATCTTAGACTACAATTCGTAGTGCTGCAAATTAATTGACTAGCATATAAATCCAACTGGAACTCCTCGGGCAATTCAGTCCTCAGGACAATCGTCCCTCGGATGTATCTGGTCCAATGATACTTACAGAGTCCAGATTGCTTTGTTCAGTGGAAGTCGGAAAAAGAGTATACCTTAAATGTAATTCGCACCCAACATAAACAATGGCATAGTTTGACAGCTGCGTGTCTGATGCGCTGGGTAAATTAAAATTTTATGATTTTAATTAGAAGCCACCACAAGCTGAAGTTTTACAGGCATCATACTGTATGAGATGTCATCCGAGCTGCCATCTTTGTTTTGACATCTGTCACAAAAGCAGTCCCATTTAGGGAAATGGAAGATCTGATCTGACTACCAATATACATCCAAGAGATGATTCATGAATTATCCAAGGTGTTCTGATTGATATAAATCGTAAGTCTCCATGACTTAATGCATGTACTTTGTACTTATCACTTTTTGACTCACGTTAACGTCATAATTTCTGAAAAACTGTTTTTGTCAAAAAAATTGATTTTTATCGGCAGATCTGTCATACTTCTTGACAAAAAAATCGTCAAGTTTTAATTTTTAACAGCAAATTGCAGGCGACCGTCATCAATTTGAATCACTGAACCTATGAAAGGAAAAAAACGAAGTACACAGAGTTTCTGGATGAATGTAGACAACGAGGCTGGCACTCATGGCCATTCCTCATTGATGCAGGCCTGAGAGGCTTCTGTTCACAATCGATGTGCAGACTGCTAACAGTGGGGATTTCTGGGGGTATGACTATTTACCGGATATGAATTCATATCTGCGGATATGAATCCTGGGTACAGATATGAATGTAAAAATCATTATTTAAATCCATTTATGTTATATTTATGTCTTTTTTTAATAACATTAATATATTTTCTGTAAATAAAAATAACTAACATTATGTATTCTCGTATTAATTGTTACTGTGATTGATGTAATATAAATCGACATATGGGAATTCATATCCGTGGACATACAGGGTACGGATAGGAACATTACAACTGCCATCTGCAGCATTGTTTGTTTAAGTTCTGTTAATTTTGACAAAATGTAATATAATTACTTTACCTCCTTTTAAAGAAGTATATCTTTTGTACACATTTGATGTTAATAAGTTAATATCCGTGAACAAACGGGGTAGATATGAACGTAAAAAGAAATATCTTTACCTATAATTGGTTAATTTTTGTATTTTTATGGTAATATTATTTTTTTAATTAAATAAACCAATTTTATGAAATTCTACGGATCTTTACAGAATTGTTGGCAAAACATAAGCCCATAACCGCGCCTGAGTTAATATCCGTAGACATTATATACACCCATGTGACATTTATATGTTTTCTAGAAAATGTGGGTTTTTTTCTATAACTAAAATAATGTTAATTTTTTTCATATAACATACAATTGTGGTTTATTAAACGGACATTGTTATATGGTAATTCATAACCGTGTACAAAGAGAGTATGGATATGAACAAGAAGACTGCAATCTACAGCACTTTTTTTATATTTCTGTTAATTGTAAAGAAATATAACTACTTTTAATGTTTAACATCCTTTGATAGAGGTATTTTTACAAACTTATTAATAATAAATATACTAACAGCCGCACAGACTTTCATATCCATGGAAATATGGAGTACGAATATGAAAATTAAACTAACTTCAACTCTAAATGTTGTTGGTTTTTCTGTAAATCTTGTTACATGTATATGATTATTTTTAAATAAGTCACTTAACCACTTCGATGAAATTCTACGATTCTTTACATAATTGCTATTATTAAATATACACATAGACGCGGCAGAGTTCATATCCGTACACATAAAAGGTATGCAAAATCATTATTTACACATATTTATGTTATATCTATGCGTTTGTTGGACAAATACAATATTTTTTCTTGGGTATTATCATATAACATACAACTGTGATTGATTTAATGAAAATAGCGATCTGGTAAGCCATATGCGTTTCCTGTTTAGCCAAACCGAAGTACATACCTTTGTACATATGGCATGGACGCTAAACACTGAAAATCATTATCGACAGCATTGTTTCTGTTCTGTTTACGTTGATATTGCATTACCACATTTAATTCTTCAGACCATTGTTTAAAGGTCTAAACGACTCTTCCTTAAAAAATAATAATCGGTATGTACCAATTTAGGTACATGGCAAATTGCAGACCCATCGAATGCGGATAATAACGTTAAAATGACTGTCTACAGTATTGTAACTTATACTTGTGCTCTTTTTATTTAGGATTACTGATTCTTTAATGAACCAAAAGGTTGTTTTTACCCCATTTCTCCCTTATTTAGAAATATGCAAATATAGGTACACAAAAATCTGTGGCTACTAATAGGGGGTACGAATATGTACACAGACCAAAGTATGTGATATTTCTGTACTAAGTATGCAAACAGAGTTGAGCAATACAGTTCTGGTAAACTGCTTAGGCAGCTTGCTATCGTCATAAGGTGTTTCACCCCTTTACTCAAAATGCCCCCGGAATGGCGGGTAAAGTAATCAGTTTCCATCCGACCAGCCTGGTTTGCCACACTGTAACCAAAGTCAGCTGGAGCCCTTTCAGAAGCTTTACCAAGAGCACAGACTGCAGCCTTTCAGATTTGTCACTTAATGTCTGGTGCTTCTAGTATTTAACATGTTGACACTGATGGAAATCCACGGCAGCTGACATCCACTGGGAAAACCCATGTTTTCCATCGATTGTCTCTGCAGCTGTTTACCTGGTTTGCCAATTCCTGGTACTTGGTCATCTTTATCTCATGTGCTTCCTCTGTTCTTTCATCCCAGGGCACTGTGAGCTCAACTAGTATCACTCATTGGGATCTCTTGACCACAGCACAATGTTGAGTCAGAGAGTTTTGTTGGTCACTTCCTTTAGAAACTTGAGACACTTCTTAAGGTCTACCAGGAGTTTCCAACTATCTGATTCTTGAAGAATACTGGTGGGCATTGCGTTCGACTGCTTTTTGGTCGCTTCTCTCACAAAATTGATATGGTCTGGGCCTTTCTAACAGTTTAATCTCTTTTTCCTTCTCTCCAATTCAAGGATGTGTGCCAGTTCAGTAAGGACTTTATCATGGCACCACCTGTTACGTCCTTGAGTCAAAACGGTAGGACAACCAGACGGTATGTGACGCAGTGTGCGATCACACAGCTGGCATGATAGGTCATCTGACAGTTTCCATAGGTGTAGGTTGGCTGGAGTTGGCAAAAGATCGTGTACTGAACAAAGGAGAAAGCTTAACAGTAGTGGTTCATAAATCCACAGTTCCTGCCATGTAAAGGTCCTCTCTGGTATCGCATTCCATTTTGTCCAGTTTCCTTGTGAGCCTAACTGTACAGACTAAGCTGACATTGACTCCTCCTCTGCTCTCCTTATCTCTTTCTGAACCATGGACGGCTTCTCCATCTTGTTAACTTCTCCCCATCTTTGGTGCTGTCTAGTGACCAGTCCCTCTCTTCCCTTGTTGGCTGTTCCAACAACGTCCTGATGTTAAAGATTGCTCTCTGCCTGCTCCACGCTTGATTGACAGATCATTTCCTGCTTGTTCTCACTTTTATGCCTGCTGAACGGATCCTTTCGTATAAATAATCTAGTAAAATCAAGAAGATTCAAACTTTATCTGCTTTAAATTCCTCTAACAGAAGGTAAAGGACACCTGGAGCTTGTTGGATTTGCTGTAGAACACCAAGCTTGTGAAGGATGGTGGTAATCCCAGCCATCTTCGCAAGTGTTTACTACCTTTTTAACAGTATTGATGATAACTTCATTCACCGTTAATGGCCACATCAATCTGGGCAGAAGTCTGTGCTGGAATTTCCAGCCTTTAAACTTTCCAAGAAGGTCTGACTTATCAATTCTGTGCAGCCCCTCTTCCACCTGCTGTTGCAGCATGTATTTACTGTCTGTAAATGGGGAGTCAAACCACCTACCTAGACATTTCACTAGGTTGTCCATAGGAATCTCTTCCCTTGGATTACAAGCTTGAAACTGTATGTGTTTTTTCCCTTTCAAACAACCAATCGCCTTGACTTCATTGGTTTAAAGTGCATCCTAGCCCATGAAAAAATAATAGAATTGTATCAAAGTAAACAAGAATATTACAACGTTCATATCCATACCCAACATGACCACAGAAATGAACTCTGGAGCGGCTATATTCATATGAAATAATTATGTAAAGGCATGTATACCTTCAGGAACAGGAGTTTTATTAATTAAAAATAATAATATTGCATCAAAGTAAATTAGAATCTAACAATTTAAATTGTAGATAATGATTTTAACAATTATATCCATACCCCACATGACCATGGATCTTAACTCTGGTGCGGCTATATTTATATACAATACCTATGTAAAGGCGTCTCCACCTTCATAAAAGGGATTTTTATTAATTAAAAATAATAATATTAATTCAAAGTAAACAAGAATATTACAAATTAAATTGTAGATAATGATTTAATTGAATATGAACTCTAGTGCGGCCATATTTATATAAAATAATTATGTAAAGGTGTGTATACTTTCATGAAAGAAAGTTTCATTCATTCAAAATAATAATGTTGATTCAAAGTAAGCAAGAATATTACCAATTTAATTGTAGATAATGATTTAAAAGTTCACATCAGTACCTCCCCCACCCTGCCAAAGATCCATATGAACTGTGGTGCGGCTATGTTTATATGCAATAATTACGTTAATATGAGCATACTATCATTAAAGTTGTTTAATAAATTTGTAGTGGATGGCTTACAGACTGGGACCGTAACTGAGACCGAGACTGACTGGACCCGCAGATTACGCGGGGCCCCGGTATATAAATAGACAGGACTGTCTGGGAAAGCAGTCATTATAGAAGATCTCTCAAAGTAGACAATACAGCAGTACAGCTATTACCAGAGAAGAAGGGCCCCCCGTAGACAGGTGAGTGACATCGCACTGTGGCCATACAACGGCAGGCCTATATCCACAAGATGTTTCATGCCATGAAAAAAATCCCTCAGTATAGAAGTGTGTTGACTACATTACTCAAGAGTGAAATACTTAACTGGTTTCAGAAGTAAACGGAAGCCTAGTGTGGCTTTCCTGAGTTGGGCTTGGGCCCAGAAAGATAATAGGGGGAGGAGTGTAGTACTGGTTTGGTGGAGAGGCCCATGGGTGGCCCGATTAGCTCAGTTTGTAGAGCTCTGGAACGGTGATCCAGGGGTTGTGGGTTCGATCCCCACATCAGGCACGCACTACTCTGTCCATCCAGAGGATTGGATTTCCCAAATCCGCACCTTGGATCGGGCGATAAAGTCTTTGACCAGACCAGGTTCTTATATCGCACTGCCGACCTCAGGAGTCTGTAAGTGCAGACACAATCCTGGTGCAAGTGTTGTACCAGATTAAGGGGGCGGAACCAAGGGAACAACATATCCATTTACATACTGTAAAGCTCTGGCAGCTAGATTACCAGAACACTCTATTTGGGTTCGTAAGGGGTTCAGTGTGGGCTAGAAAAAGTCTTCAAAGGGAGTGCATAGCCAAGATTGCTGAAGATAGAATCCTTTTAGAGACTGATTCTCCCTTCTTTTGTGGGAACAGGCTGTTCTCAATGCCTTCCCTGCTCGGTATCACTGCCGAGTATATAGCTGGCATCAGTCAAGATCAGTATTTTGGACTATATTTATTTAATTATTAGATTGATTTTTAATTTCATATCCGTGCCCCAGATTCATATACGCAGATATGAATTCATATCTGGTAAATAGTCATACCGGCATTTCTGGCAAAAAAAACAAACTATGAATATACAGAGACTGAGCTAGGCTGCCCAGCATGCATCCAGCTAGTGGTGGCAAAGACGAGTGGAGATGCCTCAGATTGGCTGGAACTGCACTGGAAGCAATCAGCCATCAAAAAGTGAAACAGTGCTTCATATCAAGTCGGAAAACAGATTGACAGGATTCATTTGTGGCCGTGTAACACAAAATAATTACACGGCCACAAATGAATCCGGTCATTCATCGTGAGTGTATTTGTCAAATTTACCCACGAAAAGGTATTACTTTCATAAAATTACAACATTATCTCATTGAAATGAAAACATATTGTTTTAATCAATCTTATTTATTTTCAAAATATAAAATGCTAAGTACAATTACATTTTGCCAGATCCTTTGCTGAAGAATCATTAAATCCTGTTACATAATTTTCCATACAAGTTTTCGCTACGGGCGCGGCCATGTTTTTATCCCGCATTTAATGAAATTGTGACGATCAAAAGAAATCCACAAATGTTTAATAATATATCACCAGTTACATTTTTTATTAAAATTATTTTAGTTATAAAACATAGTTCAGCTCTTGCAGATTTTCTATAATGTAAACAATAAAAATAACGAAATGCGAGACGAGTGAGAAATTATGACGTCATACAAAAATCAGCCTCAAGTAGAACTGTCAATATTTTGACATAAATTGTCACCCAAACCCATCTTTCCAAGCGATGGGAGGGTGCTTAGGAAACCATAGACACAATGATCCGTCTTCCAGGGAATCTTCCGATGTAGCTGGTAGTAAGTTTTATGCTCATATGTCTAAAATGTCGTCAAAAATACAGTTGCGACATTTGCTCTTTGTCGTGTTTTGGTTTGTTTTGGTTGACTTAGCACTGTTGCTGAATACATATTGGTACAAGATTATTGCATGGCAATAGTCACGACATGTATATGTTTCTAGTTCAGTGTGTGGTTAACGTGGTAGATTTTATTTTTAACTTCGTATTTTTACCACAGAAAGTGATGATTTTAATATTCAGTGGTAATGTTCTTTTATTGTGTTTAGATGGTTATTTTCAGTGACATTCACAGGTCAGCCAGCAGGTATTTAACTTAAAGTCATCATTCTGAAAAAGTTGCTCATAACATATTGGTTATGGGACACCCATCTGACAAAGTCTCTCACAAGACAAAATCATTCACAAGCATTTTAACAAATTAGATCCCTCCTGTAGATTTCCAGAGAAGACAAAATCTCCCCAGTATTATTTGCCAGGACAGGCAAAATCTGTCCCGTTACATTACATGATAGCACACACCTGTGAACATTTAAACCAGTACTGGGACCTGACTAAACAGATATGAAATATTTACAGTCTTACATCCTATTTTCTAAATATTTCACATTTAATCATAAATTAAGTATGTCTCGGTCCAACACTCATCAAACAGCAATTGACCTGACAAAATCAAGGATCCATTCCTTGCATACACTACTGACTGATGCTATATAAGTACCGACTGTTCCAGCATTTAATCTAAACAGCTATTGTTCCTGCACCCAGTCATACCACATATCAAGCATTAAAGCTCTTGGTACATTCATAACATCTTACTGACCAAGCCCTATTATACCACTGTGACTTGATACAGGCCTGGTCTTTTGTTCAGCACGTTCCCGCAGTGAGTTCTGTGCTCATATACTACCATATATACGCAACTGTAAGGCGACCCACTTATAAAACAGGCCCCCTAGTTTTCCTCCCAAATCTGAGGTTTTCTGTGTTGACTCATTTATATGATGGGGTAAAATTTTCAGCAGGTGCCATCCAAGATTTGTGAAAGTCACTATTTTACCAGCGTATTTATAAACTGCCATGACTGTTTGCCTAATAAGACCGTGTGTACTGTGTTATGTAAGACACTCTGTCCCAGTATGTCGTGTATAACCTGTGTACACCATATGAAATTATAGGAGTTGTTTCTATAGAATCGATGGTTTGTACAGCCTATGTAACAGGTTAATACCGGTACTTTTGTATGCATCTTTTATTCTCATTGCTGTTTGAACTGTTGCTCAATTAATGTGTTAAATAATCAAACAATGATTAACTGTGACGCATACATTTCCAGTTGTTCTGCATGACACATGGCTAAATATCCATTAGTAAACACTGAAACAGACTTTTAACTTCAGTCTGCCCGATACACCAAGCTGTTATTTACTTGCTGTTTCTGTGTAGACTTGCCTCATTACACAGATCAAGTTGACTGACTCTGAGATAAGCTGTTATCAAGGGGATATAGATCAGAGCAGTTTCATAGTAAGGGTGTGAACGATGTGTTTTTATAAGCAGCTGCCGATTAATTTCTCCATGAAATTATTAATTGGCAGCATGTACACAAGGAGAGTGCACTGTTGACCTCCAGTAGGTGATGCAGGATGCATAGCCATGAGAACATCCTGATCTGTGCGGCGGCACAATATTAATTTCCTTGATCTACTCTATCAAGTTTGGCATGTACATGATATACTGGGACGATTTAGCGGCGATTTAGACTTGTGCCTATTAGCCATCAGTGTTGCTCAACCTGCCATGCCATCATGATTTTTTAACTTATTTATCTCAATTATATAGGGCTGGGAGAGTTATGAGAACATTATGTTTCGTGCGACGGCATGATATAAATTTCTTTTATCTATGCCATCAAGTCTGGCTGTAAGCTCTCCATTGCATATGTTTCTTAATGAAAAACTAAGAATTCCTGTGAAATTGTTTTAGGCCTTGTTATTGAGAGAACTTATAAGATGGGCCCCCCACTTTGATGGCTACTTTCCAAGGAAAAATCCACATCTTATAATCGAACATATACAGTATCTGTCAACCCAGTCCCTAATAGCTTATTCCTTCACCATACAGACTCACTGTAAAAATTCATTTCAGAACTGGATTTAACTCTGTTGTCTTTTGTATATAATAATTCTACCCTAGTTTGTATATACTGTCTTAACTCTACCCTAGTTTGTATATACTGTCATTATTCTACCCTAGTTTGTATATACTGTCATAATGAAATATGACCACATGCTTTCTTTACAATTTGAACAGGACCATGTTCAATACAGTTCTGACTCTCACCAGTGATGTGCCCATTTTTTTATCTAGCCTCTGCTCTTGTCTTCTCAATCTGCTGGTCCCATCATTAACTTTTTCAAAAAAACAATAACCTGTGGCAACCGTCCATATTCATTATTCGGTACATTGGTTTGCTAAAGTGAAAGTAGAATATTATAATAATGTATACATCTACCAACAATGAACAAAAATGACTGTCATAAAATTGTACAACCTAACATGTACTCAAGCTAGCTTCTTCAAATATGCACCCATCATTTTTGCTAGGAGTGTATGTTTCATGGGCATAGAAAGGCTCAGGCATCATTATATAAGGTGGACAAAAGCTTACTTTAACATCCTGATTGATTTAATTGATTGACCTTTTATCAGCTAATGCCAGTGTTCTCTCTTTTTTTGTCACATAGTACCCAATATGTTTTATTTTCACAAAAAGGGATTTAGTTGCCCACAATTAGCATTGTGCTCCCTCCAGCATACAGTTTTATTAACATCCATAGTAAATATTCACTAAGGAGAGTTGCAGCATGTATTTTTTAATCCTTTATCACAGTAAAATTTAAATAAAGAACTGACACAAAAAAGCAAAATACTCATGCAAATAATTCTATAATTTTCTAATGCCAACTGAGAAACTTATGTCTGTCTAAATTGATAGAGCCAGTTTAACCACAGCCTTTCTCTATTTGTAGTTTCAATTGGAAGAAATCAACCTCTAAGGCCTGAAAAACCAAAATGGAAAAGTGATGTTCCACTGACTGAAGGCCAGCTGAGAAGTAAACGTGATGAGTTCTGGGACACTGCTCCAGCCTTTGAAGGACGCAAAGAGATCTGGGATGCTCTTAAGGCTGCAGCGTACGCCCTAGAGACAGGAGATCATGCCCTGGCTCAGGCAATTATAGATGGAGCCAGTATCACCTTACCACATGGTACATAAAACTGTCTTAAGTACAACAGAAATGTGTCTATGCTGCTTGTTCATTTTTTAATAAATTTATTATAATGTTAATAATAATTATTCAAGAAACTAATAATGTATTGATTTCTTTAATATCTTAACTATAAGTTATGCTTCCAAAGTAAAACCAATAATGAAAAAGACACGTTTGTCCTCCAAAAGAAGTTTGCTCATTTCTAAAGGTTAAAACTTTTAAGTTCAAAAATTTAAAATGAAAACATATGAGCAGTTTAATCATTTTTGTCATGGTAATTCAGCTATTTGTTGGCATTTTTCAACCCATGGTCAGTCTTTTTGCCAAACAATGGAGACTTTTTCAAGTAAAAGCATTAATACTGGTAATGCCATTTCCACTTTGAATTAATGCATAATGTTAAATGGTATTTTACCCAGTAACATTACTTGGACACTATACCAACCAGTCGACCGAGAGCCATTTAAAGCAACCTGTAAGAAAGAGAAACATATGGTATATACTTTTTTAGGCTTTGCCATGTCTTGTCTTCTAAATTTGCAACCTGGACATATGGTGTCTCTTTTATTTCCTCCCCACTAGGCCTGTTTGATTGGATATTTAATCTTGTTTTGTTTGTTTGTCCAGGCACCTTGATGGATTGCTATGATGAGCTTGGCAACAGATATCAGCTACCAGTGTATGTCCTAGGTACACCCACCAATATAATTGAGGAGGCAAGTGAAGCAGATCAGGGTCAGGAGTCAGAAAACACTCTCCCTGGACTGGAAATTGTGATAAAATTCAGACTGTCAACATCGAATAAAGATGTCAAACTCAAAGTGCGGACTACTGACTCTGTGCTTAAAACCAAGAAGAAACTGTTTGAAGTGGAGAAGGTTGAGCCATCACGACAGCGGTGGTTTTATGGTGGAAAGATGTTGAGTGATAAACTCAAGTTTGAAGATATAAAGGTTCCTAAAGGTAATGTGGTCCAGGTGATTGTCTCCCCTTATTCACAGCTGGAGGATGTGAGTTGAGGGTTGAAGCAAGCCAGGCTATTGAGCATATCATCGTCTCGCCTCCTGTTCTGTCATTGCTAGCAACTCTGACTTGGATAAACATGTCTTGTTGTCTGTGACCTTTAGTTTGATATAAAACAAACTTTGTGCTGAAAACATTTTAAATCTTTTATCAGGTTTATTCTATAATTAATTTTCTCAAGTCTTGCAGCTGAAACAAGACAGGATATACAAAAAAAAAAAAAAGTTCAAAATTAACTATGAGCCTGCAAAGCATGACTTGATCAGGCTTAGGTAAAAAGTGTAGACCCAGACAGGCCAACTCCACACTAGGTGCTTTTTCATCAGGATCTACACTATTTTCTACTTACCTACTACCAATATGTCATTTTATAAATACCTGAAGTTTTAAGCTAATAATTAAAGATTGGGTACATAACTAATACAGCTGACTAAGAGATTTGCTGTTGAGAACAAGCCTTTATTGTCTTAGTAGTTCCTGTCCCTAAAGACCATTTCATCATTCAAGGTGGAATCCGAAAGTTTGCCTTCGTGAAATACACCTAAAGTAAATTTAACCATTTTGGGGAATTTGGGCATTATTTCTGCATAGACAATGCCTTAGTCTAAATAAGGATGATTTTAATTACTACTTCATTTGATAGACAGCCCAAAATGCTGTAAATGGTCATTCTTCCAAATCTATAAATAAGCACAATGGGGGGTTTTGAGGGGGAAAATAGGTATCAACATAAGAGTGAATTACTCAGATGATAATGTTATCTCAAATGTCAGTGGTCACATAGTTTTCTGAGTTTCAAAATAACTAAGTGTGCAGCGTGGCTCACATAGAAATTGTAGGTATGTAATGATGAGTGAGTTGTTGTGTTTCACTTTTCACATAAATGTAGGACATCAGTAAACAGCATATTGCAGGATCTTTTCAGGTAACAATCATTTAAATGGTTATTTGAGGGGAAAAGAATCCAAATTCCAAACTGTCGGATTCCACCTTTAAGGGCCGGTTTATATTGATTATTTTGTTGAAAACCTGCAAGGTCAATAGTCTGCATTTTATAAACTGACATCATTAGAGACAGTGTGTGCATTGATTATCATTTCTTGTTCTAGATATTTTTAAAATATCTCTACATCTTTTATAAACTATTGCATGTATGTGCAATTGGAGATGCCTTTAAAATTAACATTGACTGGCTCCTATAATTACTGCACTAACACTTTCTATACGAGTTACTGTAGTTCTTGTACTTGGCAACGTATAATGACAAAGAGCTTTTTTCCATGAATAATTTCTTAATTGCAACTTAATGAAGATAATTTTACTGTAAACAGTTGGATTTTTTATAGTCCTTTTGGTTTAGTTTTGTCCACAATGGTTGTTCATTCTGTGTCATAAATGGATATTAGTTCACATTAACAGATGCTTTATTGCTACTTTATAAGCATGTATACAAACTAGGTTGTGGATAGTGTTGCTCGTTCAAAGATGATTTAGTCTCAGTACAATAGCCAGACCTACATAAAACATTTATCTGGTTGGTCAGACTGTATTATAAAATGCTGGAAATTAATCAAGAGCATATGTCATGTTTATGATTGTGTCAACAGCTAAGGTTTTCTGGTAGTAACCAGCCAATGTTGCCTGTTGGTGGAGGAAGACCCTGCCGTGATAGAATCACAGATTCATCACAAGCTAACTGGGAAGATTCCTGTACACTGATTTGGTTTGGGTATTTCTTGGTCTTGGCAACAAGGATTCAAGGGTTGTAAAGTTAGTGACACCAAACCGTTCAACAATGAAAATTCTTTCACTATCCTGAGCTTGTGATGAGGCAAGTAACAGATATACAGCAATTAACAGATGGCAGTCAACAGGCACATCAATTGACTGATAAGATAAATCTTACTTCTGCTAGAACACATATTGGAGCAATCAGTAAACATTTATTGTTTCTCTTATATTCACAATTTATAGAAAGGCCAATAAAAATGTTTTGTCAATTGTTAACTTCAATAATTAACATAATTTTTATTTAAATTGCCCCATATTTTATTTCAGTAAAAAGTGATCATACTCTTATCATGTAAAACTTGTGGTCTTAGATTTTGAAGTTTATTTGAACATTTATAAATCATGTATAGTAGAACTTTTCTTTATATCTTCTTTATGATTATTGTATTAGTTTTAGCACCTTATAAAAAGGCTTTCTGTTTTAAACAAATAATCAAAACCAACATTGAAAATTTATTGCTTTCTTGCATTTGCCAATTACATTTCTTTTTACAAGTCAAGAAGAAAATTAAATTAAATCTACAATCTACTGAAAAAAAGACTATAGCTTTAATATTTTACCGCTAGAACAGTTCTAATTGATACTAATATATGAAAAGATTCTACTGGTAAAATGCTGTGTATGCAAAGTTTTCATTTTCTGTTTCTTTCTGTTGTGATATTGTTTATTAATACTATGTGTTAGATATACTGTATATTGTTTAAAACTCATTTATTCACTTTTGTTAATGTTGGTTACATGAAAGGTTTTGTATGTGTAATGTACCAGTATAAGTTTGTCATGTCTTCTCTTTCTTATCATTGACCATTCCTAGTGTTAACATTAGCAATTAAATTAAAAAATGTTAAATCCAAGGTAAATTTTAGTTCTATTAATGTTCCATTGTTAATTATCATGTACAGTAACCAGTATGTCATCAGCTAGCTTGTACTATATCTCCACATAATTAGAATCATTCAGATAATAAGGGATTATTGAAAATTAAGCTTATATAGTGAGCCAAGTATTTTTTCACATTATTTCATGTCAAAATCAATGTTCACAGTCATCATGGTCATAACATCATGGTTGTTAAGTGTGTATTCTGTACATACTTTTTGCCATCTATATAAACTGTATATTCTTTTTTTCTTTCAACATTGTGGAAGTTAATGATTATTTTTGTGAACAGTCAATAGACTCAACATTGTACATCCTGAGAAACCTTATCAACTTTAGGTCAGTCTTTCAAAAAGTGCTCACAACTGTGACTATATTGTAGTCATTTATATTAATATCAATAATAAATGACCAAAAATTGACTACTGAACTTTTATTTCACTATTATAAAGTCTAAATAATCAAGACAACAAACCATACTTTTATGCCATATACGTCTTTGTTATGGCGGAATAATTACATTTTTTATGTAGTGCATTTTTATATTTAATTGCCAATTAAAGAGCTTTATGAAATTATATGGATTTTTTATAATAAATGGTACTTTAAATGTGTTTAAATTATACAAGGGCTATTCAGAAAGTTTAAAGATACATGTAACCTGTTCAGATTAAGATTGTCTGGAGATGATAACAAGATCTGAGAGTGTATGTTATGGCAGTTTATTAAACTGGAGTCAAAGGCACTGGCACAGAGACATAGTGATCTTTACTAATCATGTTAACATCCTTCACTTATTTGATAGAAGTGGTTTGACTGTCCATATGGTCCATATTTATATCCAAATGTTTTATCTTTGAATAATATTTACATTACAATATTTAAAAAAGCTATATTAAAAAATTTTCTTAATATTTCCCTGAAATCATTCAGTTTGTAGTTGTTGTTTGTTTGTTTTTTAAATTTTGTGGGACAAAGTCCTTCATGGCAATTCATTTATAAAATGTCCCTGTTATATAACAAAGGCTGGTGTAATATGCTCGCATCAGTTTTAATAAGAAAAATGAGTGATCTTGATGTTTTGCAGATTTGTTCACATTAACCATGATTATGTTGAAATGGAAGTTTGTCTCACAGAATTGTGTGTATGTAATGTATTGGACGTTGTTGTATGTTATCATACTTGTAAACTGGAATTGTAAACAGATTATTATGTTTATAATAATAAGAGTATTTAAAATACACCATCTTGTACATTCAGATTACTGAACAAGATTGCAACATGATGGCTGCCGAGTTGTAATGTTTTAGAATAAATATATTGCTGTCTGCTTCTAAAAATAATAAGGATTATTTCAGATTACTTCAAGTTTGGTTGTGTTTGTACTTATATAATGCTGACACCAGTGCTAAATACAAGTAATTGACAGACGGCTTTGCCCTGAAACTGTTTACGAGTCCTTGCATAAAGGACAGTATGTTGATCCTGAAACTAATTGTTCTGTAGATAAAAAAGATGGTTCAATAACAAGTCAAACAAGGTACAGAAACATGCATTTCCTAGCTAATTTCAGGAATCCAAAAAAACTATGTCACCTATCTATTGCTTTAGACTGATAACTTAACAATACAGCACATCATTGCAAAACTACAAAATTGTGTTAATCATTTTTTGTGCATACCAAAATTTCATTGTCTTGAAGTTAACCACTGGCATGGTTAAACTAGCTCTATCAGTAGGTCATTTGTTGCCTACTTTTTTTTCTTTGTTGATTTTAACATCAAGTGCTACAAACTGTAATTCCAAAACCTTCAAAAGGATGATCCTGACCAACCTAAAAAGAACAATGAAGAGGCATCTTTGTCTTTATGTGCTTACACTGTAATGACAAAATTAACTTTGCAACTCAAACATATACTTAGTCATCTTTTTGCATCTACATTAAATGTCTGGCCATGTTGCTATCCTCTTAGGCAACTAGTGTAGATTCTGATCTGGATCTATACCTTATTAATACAAGCTTTAAAGACTAAGGAATGATTTATTTTATAAGTACTGCACTAAGGCTGTTGGCCAAGTGTCAGGGTAAAGTGACTGGGTATTGTAACATGCTGTGTTAAACAGACTTCCACTTTGAAAGCAGCATTATATTTGCTCCATGTATATTCTGCTTTAATAAACTATAAATAGAGTAATTTTAACCACAAACACTCTATTTTATAAAACTACAAGGTACTTTTTGATGACTTTTATCAACAAAATTTGTTTTAAAAATAACTTGCTGGTAGATAAGTAGATAGTCAGTAAAGCCTAGAATGGATCATTCCGAACCAGCATATTTTAACCAGAGAGCAATAGAAACTAAGAATGTTAAACCAATTTTAATCATTTAGATAGAGAGATAGTAACTAAGGACATCATTTGTACTTAGTTTTTGTATATATTCGTTCATAAAATGATTAATCTAATGTTTCTTTACACATTTTAAAAAATATTTTTTACCATAAACAGAGAAAAGGAATATTCGTAAATATTCGAGAAATGTTTGTAAGAATAGGTCAGAAGTATCGGACTCTAGTCAGAAAAGGGACTGAAAGTTGAACCTTAGTTAACATGAAGCTGTGTATGTAACCAGTTATTTTCAATATATGTTGAATCGATAGGTCAACAGAAGATTATTCAATCTTAAAACAGAGCAAAACTATTCTTTCTACAAACAATTGCAATAAAAATATTCCTGTTTAACAAAGATCAAATAACAATGTTTTATGGTAATGCAGGGTCAAAAATGAATTTTTCAGATCACTCTTAAAAAATAGAATATCTTCTCCTGTACAATATTGACAGTATAGTGTTCTGTTGACCCATCAGAATGTATTTTAGACCATGTCTGTTACAACTAAGATAATGGGATATTTGCTTTTATAGCATTTTGATGATTTTTTCACAACTCAGTGTAATGAAAATTAATGATTGTTGTGTATAATTACATAGTGTTGTTTATATCTGCACAACAGACCAATGCATTAATTCCTTTGTCAATTGTGTAGACAACCAACACCCATTATATCTTAAACATATTTTGGATGTATTGGTATTAACAAAATGTCTCCATGTTTTAACTTACTGTGTTTTTATGTACAATGTTGTTGTGAACTGTGTTGTTGTTATTATCATTACTGTTCAAAACCAACAACCCAGTACTGCTGTGGATGGGAATACTTATGAAAGCTGTTAACAAATGTATGCATCCTAATTTGGCAAATGGCTTATGAAAAGGTTGTTCACCTTAAGTGATCAGCTTAATAACTCTAACTTGTATGCATCTGTTAGTTTTATGCAAAATCAACCACTTAAACTGTCCCAGAAAATATGTACAGAAGAAAGTGAGAACAGGTTAAGGAGACTAAATGAAAGTTGCTACAAAAAGCAGATCTCATAATGCCTTTTCATTTAATGATTAGATAAATACACCTGCAGCTTCAAGTATTTGTTAATTTCCACAAATGCAGTTTCACAATTCCAAGGTGACCTATTCACATGTAAATAAAATTGGTTTAACCAAAAGGTGTTGAAAAGATTGTTTTCCACAATCAACACCAGTTGTTTCTTCGCTTTCTTGTCTGCATAGTACAAGAGACTTGACTGCATTTTGATCTTGTAGGTTAGTACATTTATCTCAATTATGATACTGATATAAGTTGAATGTGCAATATGTTAACACAAAATAAACACAGACAAAACTATTTGTTTGTCATTTCCCTTAAACTCATGTTTCTTGTTGTTTTAGAATCAAAATGAACAAAGAAAAAGTACATTTGTTATGTATGTTTTAAATGTATATTATAAGTATGCTTGAAATATTGCTTGAAGAAATTAATAAAGAAGTTTTAATAAATATGTTGTTTTTTTTCTTTATTCTAAATAAGTCTTAACATATGAAAAATTACAATCACTGTTGTTGTTTGTTGCGAGCAAAAACATGAAATAAGTAAACAATGTAAATTAAGGTATATAAAAGCAATGTCCATTGTAATGAAGTTGATGGTAATGGAAAAACACACTGAAAATGCCAATCATTGCCAAAACAGAATGTACTTGACCCCAAATTATCTTGAGTCATTTTAATTAGCCTTTGTCATTCTAAGCACAAGACATTGTTAAGCATGAACTTAATTACTTAAGTTCATGGCTTAAACATGCAACCACATAATTACCAATCAAATTATTTACTGTAATAATGTATTCATTTAACAAAATCTCAATAAGCTTAAATACATACTGCTCTTTATTATTGAGCAAAAAGAAAATATCATCATCAAAGCCTGTAAGTAATATTTTGTTCCAGTTCTCTAGCTGCACCATCTGGTCTTACTCTCTCTTGGGCCTTTAAGTTCTCCATAACCAAATTTTTTTTACTGACTCTGTTAACACTCTAAGGTTAACACCATCACTGGATGTTTTATATGTCATCAGTACATGTCCTCTGTGTATTCAGTTGTGGTATGTACACCTCGTTCTATCAATGTTCGTTTCTTTCTCTCCTCCTCTGCCTGCTTCTGAATCTGTTCATCTCTCTGCATCTCAAGGATCTCATCTATAGGCACCTCCTCTAGACTCTTCATGTTGTCACTTTCAAGGTCCTATAGATAAATCAGGCATATTTATATAAAAAAAAATGTTAACCATGAGTTTTTAAAAAGGTTGATTCAGACAAAAATATATGAAAGAGGCCAAGTGCTTATAATTGGCCTGCTGTCAAAATAACAGTTGTGAGGACCTTCAGGTTTTGAAGGCCGTTATTTGTGCAATGACAAATCATTAGCACCCAGCTCATAACTTAACTCATACATTAATGGTTTCTTAAAAGAGGAGAGAAATGTTACTTTAGAGAGAAAAATACTAAAATGTAACAACAGCCTACAGAATGAGTAAATTAATACAATTATTTCTCACTTTAAATATGTGCTTAACAAACTGAGCAATATTAATTAGAACTTTTCTATTCCCTGATCATGCATCAAAACTTATGGATTGGATAGGATTTGGTTTAGACCCCGCCGGGGTTTGAACCCGCGACTTCCATATCCGCAAGCCAACGTTCTACCATCTGAGCTATTGCTGCCAATAAAAAAAAATGCACTGATGGTCTGCAGTAAATGTTAGATTCTAAGTACTTTTTACTTAAGTTATTATACAATGGATAAATAACTACAAAATGATATATCTCTTCAACATCTCCTGTATCACAAAATGTACATACCTGCTTGTTTGTTGGTAAATAACTATTTGAATATCAACCTGTTTGCATTCTTAACGTATGTGCAGATATACGTAGACAAGTGATGTAAAACGTAGATCATTAGGTACTAAATTTAAATAAGGTTCGAATTTAAAGCATCATTTAAAAACTTTATATTCAACTAGTACTTGTCTGTTTTCGACAGATGCTATCCAGCCTTGTATAAAACAATCAACAATGACACTTTTTAAAAAATTCACAAATATCATAGAATTGAAATCATAATTGATGTCAAAAACATCAGAATGTAATTGTTGCCATGGCTTCCAGTTACTCTGACATGGTTTTGTGCCTGTTTAAACTGTTGTAATTACAGTCAACTGATCTACAGTACAGAGTGAATATCTGGCTATGTAATGTTTTTTACTGGAATGTACACATGACAGATATTTCGGATGAAATGCTAGAAGCTTTAATTTCATGGCTTAAAATAGTTTATACAGTTAATAAGTTTTTGAATCTTAAAGGTAACAAATTCTTTTAACAAACATTATGTTAAATCCTTTAATAAAGTTTCTTTCAAAGTTTCTCTTTGGAATGCCAATGTTTAAAGCAACTGTTCCCAGTGAAGTGATATGTTTAAAATTTGTTCTCATTTACAGATTGCAAATCTTACCACTTCTCCAAGCAGGACAACATTTTCTCCTCTGACAATAAAGATCCCTCGAGGAATGTCTCCATACTTCTTACCAACATGGATCCTCTCAATGGTTCGGTGAAGCACCAAGTTTGCTACAACAAAATAGTCCTGATAAAAAAACACAACAGAAGGATGTGTGTGAAATATTCCTATACTGAATACATATGTGCATGATAAACACAAATGCATACTTGATTCACATGACTTGTAAGGAAGAAAAATATAATTAAGCTATGCTAAATGTCTATCTTCAGTGGCAAATTGAATAAGCCAGGACACAGTTGACCTGGTTTCCCTTTGTTATCTTTTGCAGCAAATCCAAAACTTTGTTAAATCGCAATAAAAATTAGACAAAGGATCACTACATGTTAACATATATTTATAGGTTTTCCATCAAAAGATTCTGATAATTGAAATTTGGTAAAACTGAAAGTGTAACAACTTTAAATGTATTTTAGCTATTGACATCTCCATCCACAAGTGCTCTATCTCAGCATGCATGGATGTACTGGCACATCCTTGTCTACCTTCATTATAAACAGTCTACTGACTGGCCACATAGTAATGTAATATTTGAAACAAACATGTAGGTCAGATTACTTGCTTATAGCAGCTTATGAGCACATAATAGACCTTGTCTAGGTCAATATCTTGCTACATTGGGTCAATGCAGTAATATATGAAGCATGTTTACCTCTTTGACAGAACATCATCTGAAGCACATCAAAGTGTGTTCTAAACTCACCAAACTGGTCGATGCTCCTGAGGATTCCAATCAGTGTACGTCCATCTCTAAGAACAACTAATAACTTCTCTGGAAATAGAAAATACATTCTTCAGCCAATTACCAGTAGTCTATAACAGGAAATAGAAAATCATTCTTTAGCTAATTAGGGGATTCGGGATTAGCCGGCATTTTTGCCGATACTGCGCAGCGACATTTCTATCATTATAGCACAGGGGTACTTATGAGGTGCCCAGGGACTGAACCCATCCGGTCCATTATACTGACACCTACGAGTCAGGCGTAATGCTGTCCCCTTAGCCCCGAGCGTTAGGAGGGAAGCCACTACTACCAACTTTAAAGTCTTTGGTTAGACCCGGCCGGGGTTCGATCCCACGATCTCCCGATCCGCAAGCCGACACTCTACCACCTGAGCTATTGCAACCAGTCTCTTTAGCTAATTAATGTCTATCATTGTTAACTTAAAATTTTATGTAATATATAAATTCAATTAAAAGCTTTAGCACTTTTTTAAAGATTACTTATTGGCAAACATGTCAGTGAAGATATTCCAGAAGAATGTATTCTTAGAACTTTTACTATGATGTATCCAATTTAGACCCTAGTGAGTCACAGAAAGTACATTAATTGAGCCTGAATAAGTGCAATCATGCTATCAGAACACATCACATTATACCCACCTGTAGGAAAAGGTCCTGACTGTAATACAAAAAGCATATAGGCCATTGTGTACACACAAGCAGGGTGGAATTGATATTTGTACTTTTGAGCAAGTTAGTATGGGTAAATGGCTTTAAATGTGTTGAAACAAAAAGAAGTAGACACAGAATATAAAAATTAACCTGTTACTTCCCTTACTCCAAGTTGGGCTCTGGGGAAAATCTCATCGCAAGCAATTTCTAGCCAGAGCCCAACTCTGTCATTTTGCTCAAGTTCACTATGTTGGTGTTTAATGCTTAATAAATGTAACTTTTAAAATCTTTATCAATCCAGTAAGTTGTAGAGTTGTCTTGCTTACAATTCTAATATAGTCACGTGAAAGTTCAGACATTGAGATATATGCGAAAAGATTACTCCTTTTATTGTTAATGCATTATAAAATAACAAAACCTAAGTGGGTGAGGACAAGCTGTTGAAGACAATAACTGCAAGAAATATATGCACTTCACAAATTTTAATGACCAGACTGGTAAGGGAGGCTAAGTGTTTGATTCTGGGCTGCATCATACCAGTCACACAAAAAAGGTGGTATAGCTCCCTGGCTAATGCTCAAGCAAATATCACGGTTGTTCCACAACTGCTTGGCCAGTGTCAGGATAATGTGAGCGGATGTGGCATCATACCAGGTGTTCACGACATGCTATACACAGTGATACTGTGTACAGGGGGCAGATCCAATATCTTTTTGGTTGTACCCCATGGGCAGGGGTCTGATAGAGCAAGCACAAGAGGTGGTTTTCATGGGGTCAAATTGTGTGAGAACCGTAGGTACAAGTAGTATAAAGGGGTCTGAAGACATGCTCCTACAGGAGCACTGTTGACATCTACAAGCCAAATAGTGCTAATTTCTACATTTCAGATGCTTGACCAATCTTTAAGGCAGGGGTGTGGAAATCTTTTTTTTCTACTTGTCCATGGGCAAGTCTTTAATAATCTACTTGTCCGTCATGAAATTCCACCTTCCAGATATTTATTAATGTATATTGGTGAGACATGCGCCCATTCCCTATGCATAGCATATACGAGTAAAAGACTTGGATAAAATTTTATTATTCTTTAAATATGCTTTTAACCACATTTCACATGATTTTTAACAAACACACCAGCCTGACATTCCTAATTTTAATCCCCACTATGCTGTATGATTTGTTAGAAATAAAGTTTAAGAAAAAAAAAATTGATATAAAAAGCATTAATTAAAAAATTCCACTTGTCAGACAATGAAATTTCCCACTTTAGACAAGACGAGCATGGGATTTCCACAACCCTATCTGTCTAACTGTCTATTTAAACTACTCGACACACCTTTCTGGTATTACTAGCAGGTTATTAAATGACAAGAAGACATAAAAAAAACGGGGTGAAACTGTTAAGACTTAAAAGCAGGATAAAATCAGTGTTACACTTAAAAGCAGGATAAAAACAGTGTTTTGCTATCTAGGCATTGTTTACTTTGTTTAGGGCCTGTCTGAAATGATCAGGATCAGGCTGAAGAACAACGGTGGATGGTAGTTTGTTCCATAACATGACGGTCTGGGGAAAAAAGAATATTTTAAAGTATTTGTATTGGTGCGAACCTGTCTGTCTGTTAAGGGATGCATATGCCTGGTTCTTCTCAATGGCTGTTCAAGGTAGGGTAGGACTGGTATTGTTACAAAACCATTGACAATTTTGAAAAACATAAGCTAGCCCTATTCACTGAAAATATTTTTATACAAATAATTTAATTTAAATTTATTATTTTCAAATTATCTGAAGCACCGAACCCATATGTGACAATAATACTAATAGAGCAATATATGAAATGTTTAACAATACTTCATGAAAGATATATTTGGACAAATTTAGAGAAGGCCTGACTTTGCTCCCTTTTTATATCTGGTCAGTTAGATTGCGGAATCCTTACAAAAATTTTGGAGATGCCATTTCATTTTTGATAAATGATATTATATGACCTGTTGTAAGCTAAACTGATTACAAAGGCTAAAATGCACAAATGTGAACTCTCCCACTTTCAGAGGGAGACTCCCACTTTTAAGGTTCAAAATTATTTGACAGTACAAGGTATTTTACAAACTTTCACAAATCTGCCTACTTTTAAAAAGATAACTTCCTTCTTTGTTTATGTGAAAAAAAAACAGATCTCCCACTTTACAAGTCAAAATGCCCTACTTTGGCTTCAGCAAAAGTTCCCATGTATGATAATGTTAGTAAATTAGGGTTATATTTATGCTTGTTGACATGGCCGATGTTTTAAACCTTAGTTCAAATTTATTTTTACATGGCTATTTGTGTCCCTTCGTGTAGGTCCGTTCTGTAGTTATAGTTCTGATGTTGATATCTGTGGTTGACTAGAAATACAAAACCATGTTGGTCCAATATATCCAGTGACCTAATCTTGTTTTACACTTGTCAGCAAACTAAATTTATTTTTGAACACAGCAATGTTGTTAACAACAACAATATTCAAATTCATATACAAAAAGAGTCACTTGGCCCTTTTTGCATGTTTTTTCCCCAATAAGAATGTATCCATGTGTAAACTTGGAAATAAATGGTATTTGAGTATCACTGTAAATCCGGTCTACAACTATACAATGCTTGCAGAACTTTACAATACAAAAGCAGAAAATCCCCAAAATTGGCAAATAGTGGTGCATCATATCGTAGTCGTGGCTGAATGTCACTGTTACTGGAGTTTGGGCACTTTACAATCTTATATATTAAAACTTAATAAAACACCTTAATAAAACACTTAGTTTTTTTGTTTGGAGTGAATGTTTAGACCTACATAAAAAAAAATTCTTTACTCAATCTATTTTATGGTTATGTACTTGAACAACTTCATCTTACTGTCAATTTCCTCAATTAAGCTGGCAGTTCCTGGTAAGTAGTTCATAATGTCTCCTCCTTTTCTTCAATGCATTCGTTAACATAAAACTGGGTCCATTAACATCTTTACAGAATGCACGTGAAATGTGAACTGTCACAGTGCCGAATTAAGAAACGCTTTATTAAAGATCATCAATAGTAAAACCATTACTGTTCTGATAATTCTATTAAGAAAACGATAACGTTTCGTGCATCAGAACCATGTATTGACAAAAAGTACAGTTCTTATTTAGTCCTTTATTTCTGTTTCTATTTTGTTTTGTCTCCCTCTGTAACACTTTTGTGACTTTTATTCTGTGAACTTAAATATTAAAAATCCAAATCGAGGACAGGTCACGGAATTTTCCGGGTTGCTGCCGTTCACAACCGAAAAAGGAATTACCCGAGGATTAGGCTGGACTGTCTCGAATACGGAACTGCCCGAGGGGTTCCGATTGATCAGAGAAGTTACGGAAATCCACGAGTTCTGTCATTCCAAAAGTAATCAGAGTCTTGCAGGCGGTGTCTATGTTATCTTAGAGAAAACATGGGCAGGTAAGAATCAATTTTACTGTTATTTTTAAGATATGTACGAAGTAAATTCACGAGAATTAATTATTCTTTATTTAATTATAATAATATATGTCAAATCTGCAAAACAGTTAATAAATTTAAGTAAGAAGTGCACAATTTCAATCAATGTAATTTAGACGCTCATTGACTTACTACGGACAAATGTGTTGCTGGGTACGCTATCCGCTAACGATACAGGAAATATGTTCTGGAATTGTTTGCGCTCACCATCTCATTTAGCAATATAGTAAATGACAAAAAAAAATATTGCATTCATTCTGACTCTAGAGTCATGTTCATTATCAACTTCTTGGCTTCGTCAGTCTTGGCAGACAGGTCAAGTGTGACTGTTCACTACACTTCCCGGAGGTCCCACTATTTTAAGTATTTAAATTTTAATGCCAGCACATCTTTTAAGGTATTACAGAAGGTGACTCTTGTACGGTTATCAGGGACTGATGTCTCAGAACACACAATTCAATTTATCCTGACATCAATGAAATGATAAGCCTTAAATCCTGAACATCAAGGAGGGAAGCCATTACTACAGATTTTGAAGTCTTTTGTGTGACCTCCCTGGGATTGAACCTTAATATCCTCCATCCACAATCAGTTTTTCTACAACTGAGCTATGCAGTGGGTATTCAGTACTGGGCAGATCAAAAATGTTTCTGCAATGTTCCCACTCTGCAAGGTCCTCTGAATAACCACTTCTGACACCATTTAAGTGTCTAAGCTACAAAATCTTGTTACTCAAGGCACGGATCAAAACCCACAATAATTTACTCAGGAATCAGAAGCTTTACCAACTGAGCTATTAAGGCAGACAGCTAAAAGTAGACCATGTTCACTCAAATTGCCCTTCCTGTTTAACCTTTTTATGTCAGGCATCATTACTGGAGAGCCAAATCATGTTCTGATTGATCCTCAGAAGGTCTATTTCTGACATTGTTAAAGTGATCTGAGCTAGAAAAATCCACTTACTAAGGGAGTGGAACAAACCCACAACTTTCTACTTGAGAGTCAAGTGCTCTTTCCTTAGACCTCTGAGTTTTCTAGGCAGATACTAGTATGTACTTTTCAGATTTGATGCATCAAATATTTCAATACAATACATCTGGGGAGCAAGACTGTCACTTATTACAAGTTAAAAAATGCTGCAGAATTATCATTAGAAAGCAACACAGTTAATATAAGTTTAAGGAATACTGACCATAATTACAGTTGAGATAATAATTGCTTTTTTGGCAAGTTTAATATTGTAACCCATTGTTTTTGGCAGAGGACATATTGTTATTAAAGATATAAGTCCTGTTTTTTTCCATTAAAATATGTTCTTGAATTAATACTGAATTCAACACATTTAATATAAGTTTTACAAACACTGACCGTAAGTGATGATATTGTAAGAAAGTATATATATTAAAAATGACTTTTATTTGGCTTTATATTTTCCTCAGTATTCTGGCAATGTCTACACTTTTTTACGCCAGTGGTCCTTTTGTCCCCACTGATTCCAGTTCCTGAATAAATCCTGCTTCTTACCGTTTGTAAGATGTTATACATCTTAAAAAAAATGGTACGGCTGAATAGTTTTGATATGTATCATTGCGAGGCATTCGGAATTTACACATATTTTATCTAGATTTATTTTAAACAATTGTTTTTTGAACACCCTACATCAATTTAAGCACATATTATGATGTACAATTTAATAATAATCCAGAAATTCACAATGGCAAAAATCATGAGTAAAAAAGGATATTAATATGATGTTAATATGAAGTAATTAATAAACTAAGAAGCAACTGTGCTCATTGAAACAGGGGATTGGGAGCAGCAGCCCTGTCTCATTATAAGACAGGTTGAAGGAACTTTTAAAACATCATTTTGTCTAATAAGTAACATAATGAAATAAAAACTGCTTATTTTCTTATTTAAATAATTTATAATGAAGTTCATGGTTTCATAGAATTATTCGAACCTGAATAGTTCAGTTCTCCACAATTACACTTATACATTTTTCACCAAAATACTTTTTCAAAATTGTGTCAATGAAGCAATTAAATTTTAAAACTTTGGTTATGTCACACTTAATGTCAGGTTTAAAGTGACCTGAGTTGAAAAAACTTTTTATTCAGGGCAGAAATCTAAAAAAAGAAAGGCGAAACTCACCAACCTGGAGTACGGTGCTCAGTTACTCCCAAGTAACCAGAATAAACTGCCTTATTCATATTACAATTTTTACTTGGTCAAGTTATTAAGTCTGACACTTCCTGACATAGATGTGCATGCCAGCAATCATCCACACACACATGCACATTATTTTTATCATTCTCCATCTATCTATATGGACCATATCCTGTTTATATTATCCAGGCCTCTTGTTATTCCTCTTTGAGAGGGTGAGGTCTGTCTGTCCTGTTGAGATCTAGTTTTGCCTTTTTGTTAGTATAATTAAATAAAAAATAAAAAAAAATGAAAACAACAGAGGAATAAGGAGCATTCTTTTTTTATATGTCTTACATCTTTGTTTGAATTTGTTTTTACAATTCCAGGCAAACAAGTCACATCCTTTATTGAATAGGCCAAGGAAAGAAAAAGACATGGATCTTCTGAAAATAGAAGACTTTGTGAACAAAGCTGTTAAAGATGGCAGTGAGGTTTTGAACCTTAGTAACAGGAACATGACAATACTGCCAAGCAACATACACAAGTTACATCGGGTAAAACGCTTAATGCTAAATAATAATAAACTGTTAATGCCACCGTCTGAAATTACCAATCTAGTCACTTTAGAAGAACTAATACTTGATAACAATAATTTGACTATGTTGCCTTCTGGTCTATGTAATCTGTGCAATCTCATGTACCTGAGCTGTTGTCATAACCCACTCAATCATTTTTCACCAGAAATTGGCCAACTTGCTGCCTTAACCCAGCTCTGGCTAGTTGAATGTGAGTTCAGCCATATTCCTTCAGAAATTGGACACTTGAAAAACTTACAAACTTTGAGTTTAAGGGGTAACAAAATTACATTTATTCCGGTGGAATTTGGCAAACTTGATTCTTTACGGTGGTGTTGTCTTGCAGAAAATCTTTTGGAAAGTTTGCCTATAGAATTATCAAGCTTAAAATCCCTCCTGTATCTTGACTTGAACAGAAATAGTTTTACATGTGTGCCTCAGTGTGTTCTGGAGTTACCACAGCTATCCTCCCTGCATATGAGGTCCAACTGTATCAGTGATGTTACAGATGATACAATTCTTGCATTATCAAAGTTGACTAAGTTTGATCTCAGAGATAACGGCATCATAGACAAGCCAGACCATTGGAAGGTAGGTGAAGCTGTTTTACTGTACATTATGCATGTCTTAAGTGCTATATACATGTAGTTAAATTAGTTTGCTATGAAAAAAGTTGCTTCTTTGAATTGAAAACTTTTGAATGCTCAGCTTGCTTCAGCAAGAAGCAGTTGATTATTATTTAAACAAATTATAAAAAAACACTTAACACACACGTTTTACTTGCAAGATTCCTGGACCGTATAACTCAATGTAAAATATCACCTTGCACATCCTGGAGCATGTCAGCATCATGAACATGACATCTTGTTGATGTTAGACTGCATAATTTATACTGTGCTTTACCTTGATTCTGTTCATTTTTTTTTCTTTTAGTATTGGTTGTTTTGCATACCAACTCTTAAACATATGACTGAAATATATATGGGTATTCTTTCAAGAACATCATTGTCTTGCTTTCAGCACATGTTTTACTTCAATGCAATATTGTGTGCAATCAGTACTGGGGCCTTTTCGTAATGCCTTTTGACACATCTGACATTAAAAACTTGATGATTATCATCTGCTCCTTTTTCCAATCTCCCTGAGAAAGTTTGATATAATGTGCAAATTATTATCTTAAATTGTTGACTACCAAAACAAAACTGTCTTTTTTATTGCTGCTCCGACTTGACATCAAGTCAAGTTGTATTCTGACATCATGATTATTATCTTACTGACTTCTTGCGAATGGTCATAACTAGTTTACTTACTGCACAATTTTTTTTTTAAAGATTGCACTGTTTATAGGACATCATTTTAATATAGTCACAGAATCAATAATGAGTATGTAGAATTTTTACCAAAAAAGTATGGCAATTACTGTTTTATTTACTACTGTTTTACTGTTTTATTGATAACTACTTTTTGATAAAAAAACTTTGTTGAAACATTGTTTAATACCACTTGACATAATCAATAATATGTTTATTTTTTTCAGTTTTATTTGTACTGATAAACAGACTGGTTTTAAGTACCAAATAAAGTTAAGAGTACTATAAATAACTTTGAGTAAAGATAGTTACTTTGGGTTTAATTTTGCAAAATTTCTTCAAATTTTAAACCAATTCCCACAAACATTGGCAACTGGGTCCAATAACATGAATAACAGCAGACACACATGATGCTTGATGTAACAGCAAGAGTGTCAAACTTCTTCAACAATTTATTAATTGGGAGAGGTTCCATGTTTGGTTATTTGGGAGGTATTTCTATTGCTGAGAGCACTTAAAGCAAAACACTATGTCATGTCTGATGCCAGAATTCAGCATGAAATGTCTTTTGTTTCTGTCTTTGTGTTTATACAGCATAGATCTTTAAGCTGGTAGTAATATTATAAAATTATTTTAGTATACTACAGTGTTTTATATTTTATCAAACAGGGCCTTGAATTCATCTTAGTTGGAGCTACTGGTATAAGTTCCATGACTGATGCTGGTGAGGATGGCTTCTATGATGAGGAACTGGAAATTATAGGGGCAGAGGCAAGTGAAGATGAAAGTGATGATGAGGAGGCAGAAGAAGAGGAGGAGGAAGGACAGGAGCCTTCCCCAAGAGAAGGTGTAGACTAAGACAAATAACAGTCTGTTGTGTTTGGTTAATGGGGGAAAACAATTGATTCTGAAAGAAGTTTTATTGGGGGGTGGCAGTGGGGTCAAACTTGTATTATAACTTGTCAGTATAATAATGGGCTGATTGTTTACTAATATAAAAGAGCATTCAATATTTATGTAGAAAATTGTAAGTGGTTTATCAATTATCAAAAATAACATAAGAGACAATAGAAGAATTAGGGAATACATATCT
Source organism: Sinonovacula constricta (assembly GCA_007844125.1). Lineage (NCBI taxonomy): Eukaryota > Metazoa > Mollusca > Bivalvia > Cardiida > Solecurtidae > Sinonovacula > Sinonovacula constricta. The sequence continues at coordinate 2,664,285 of CM017569.1, read as the reverse complement.
TTGTATTGCATAATATTGCAGAATAATGCACAATGTAAATTCAGATGCACAGTCATAGGCTAGAGTGTCAGATTAATTATGTAGGATGTAGAAACACTTTGCATTTTAATATGATATACCACACAAAACCAACATTTGTTTCTGTCGGAATTACTGTTCAGTAAAATTATAACATGGATAAATAAATTTACTATAATGTGATAAACTACACAAAATCAAAATTTATTTCCATTCTAGCGGCATTACTGTTTTATAGAATTAAAACACTGATATAAATATAGGTAATTTAGTTTATAATGCCTGATCGGTCTACAATTCCTTGTGTTCATGATGCAATCAAATGATTCATGCATAGCATTGGGGGATTTATAATTTTTTATCGATTGTTGTTTTTATTGATTGTTATGAATTACCTTAGGAAGTTAACTAATGTATATATTTAAGGAAAAAATTAATAAGTCATGTAAAGTGTAAACTCACCAGCATGAAATTAACTTGATAGAAAATGTCCTATATCTATACAAAATTGGATAACTGTTGATAAGTGGACATAAAAACTTAGGCAATTTGTCATTGGATTACTGTGCACATCTCAGAAAATAATGCAAGGTAAACCCTTCTATTTTTATATAATATATTTACTTGGTCAAGTTAGAATTTGTGTTTAACCATAAAATTAAAAGAAAATATAGATTGATCATTACATAACCATGAAACTCTTATCTCAGCATCAGTAAGTTTATAAAATGACATTGCTTCATTTCTTTTGTTTAAAATCCTAGCCTGCTTTAATGTTTGGTATTTAACGAACAAACTATTCTGCTTATACCTAAAAAGGGGTTTTAAGTGTTCTTTATAACATTTATTTATTGTCCTTATATTGTAATGTGTATTTTATGGATGAAATATTTTGTTTATCGTTTAATAAAATGTCATAGAATCAATAAATTTTATTATGGATTGTGTTTTCTTCGTGTGAAACATATACTAGTTTAAAGATTTTGTACAATGTTCGCAAATTAGTGCCTAGTACTTAGAAATGCACATTGAATTGAATCATATTTCTGATGTAGTCTTTTTTTTGTCACATTTATTACTAAGCAAAAGAAATGGCTTAGATATTTGCTAGTAAACTAAATGCAAAGATAACAAAGCATATAGACCTTTCTTAAGATTGTTGTGAATATTTACGTTGTATCCAAACCGAGAGTATTGTAATTGAATACACTTCTACCTCTGAGGTCTGCTTTAATATTGAAATCAGGTGGACAACGAAATTAATGATGTCTGAGTTTGGAGCTACCAATATATTTGAAATGAAATCCCCATGAATATTTATATAACCTTGAACACAAGACTTGGTTGGGTTTTATTAAATACTCTTTAAGAACAGTAACAAGGCATGTTGCCATAGCCTAATCAAGTGATGCAGGTTGAGTTCTATAACATTAAATGTCCCATTTTTATAAGTGTGTAATATTAAATTAATGCACAAATCCCATGCCTTTTTAAAGCAGCGATGTAATAGTGTGACCAAATATGCACAAATCCCATGCCTTTTTAAAGCAGTGATGAAATAGTGTGACCAAATATGCATTTCCATATATTTTTTATGTTTACACAAGTTTTAAAAGTGACATTGAGAATCAAGTTATCTGTGTAGCTCACTTACTGCAGCACACTCTAACAAATCGAGTTCCTGTCGATGATAGATACTTTTATTAGGGCTTAAACACTTTTATAGTAATTTTGATTTAAACAATAATATATGCAAATTGTGTCACCAAGTAATATAATCAAGTAAAAACTTAAGTGTATATTTATTAGGGTTTGACTGAAGTTTCGTTTTTGTTGTGCAATTTTTTTTAAAATGTACCCTAAACTTTGTGGTGCCACATTAAAAGGAATAACATTAATAGTTTAAAAGGTTTTATCAGACAAAAAACAAACTTTGAATGTTAATCCATTAACTTAGCAGTTTTTGACTGCAATTCTATCCAATGCAAACAAACCTTATATTAAGTGTGAAGTTAAAGAACCACACACAAATAAGAGATCAATTAAATATAAATTTCTAAGGGCATTGATAAAAATGACAATAATTGAAGAAACAATTATTTTGAAAATATTTTAAGTGTTTTATTAAATGTCACATACTGTAAAGAATCTGTACAATCTTGGAACAAACAGCACTAATGAACATTTAATGAACATTTATTAAACATTTATTGAACAATAAACAAGAAGAGTTGCCTGTTTTCATACATGTAACATTTCACAACAGAATTGTAATATTGACTGTTGGAAAAAAAATCTGAAACATATAAGCCTTGCCAGGAAACTATAAAGTAACAAATAGAGTCACTTAATATATTTTTTAATATGAAGTCTGTTGTGGCTCAAATACAGTGGTACATGTAGTATGCACTAACTGTGCAATATGTACATATCCAGACATGAATGATCTTAACCTGAAGCGAATAATATTATAAGAACATAAAAATGAATTTTTCATTCATAAATAAGTAATGTCACTAAAATTGACATATGCCTACGATTATGCAATGCCCACAAATATGCAATGACCATGACCTTCAGGGATGCACATGCAAATGGTATGTGACACATAGTGTATGTCAGTAAGAGGGCAGTTTCATTGAATTCATGCATAAATGACAGAGCTATGGCAGCCAATACTGGTAATGTGTATGAGTAGCCATTTATATGGAAAGACCTTCAATATGTCCTTGACCTTCATATTTTCACTTCATGTATATGTCTTTAAGATAGTGAAGTTTCACTGAAGTATTGTAAATATTTATCATGACTGAGATACAAATACAGGACGGACAGGGAGGCGTAGGGATAGTGTGACTTCTATATGCAACCCTTCAGATGCAATATAATGGTGTTTAAAAGCACCTGATATAGAGTATTGAGTAGTCTACTAAACATCAGTTGTTTTCCTCTAATTTTTGTATTACTTTTCCAACAAAAACATAGAATTAACATCTTAAAAAGATACAAAGACAACTAAGTACATTATATATGATGTAAAGACTTAACTATCCATTGGTCAGAACAATGGTTCTAAGATTCTTGCACCAGGAGTTCAGAAGAGAAACTGGTTCTGTGTAACAAAAACAAAAAACAATCCAGTACACAAGTAACATTTCTAGATGTGAAGTAAAGACATTTAGCTTTTTATTTACAATGTAAAGTTGTATTCACATATAAAACATCTTAACAGCAGGAAAAGAAGGCAAACAATACATACATATGGTTATGCACTTCTATAATACAAACGTTGACATCATTAGCTTAAATAATCCATTCTAAGAACAACAATAACCTGTAACTTACACATGAGCATGTATATTTACACTAAATTGAACAAATGTGCTGTCTAAATTATCTGCCCTTTTAATTTGATATGAGAATGCATTTTGGGGGCCAAAAAAACAACTAAAAACAACATGTATGTACTTTTTGCATTTCAAGTACATTTGTGCAATTACACAATCAAACTTTGGTTTTTGGTACTAATCTAGCGACTTTAAAAGTCTTAGCCTGAGCATAAATGTGGCCTTGTATGCCATGCTTGAGGCCTTTGAATGGCTGCAACCAGGTGTCTTTGTAACATTTAGCCTGCTTTGAATAGGTGCAACCAGGTGTCTTTTAACATTTAGCCTGCTTATAAAGTATTGCTAATGCTTATGCTGGGAGCTGTCGTAACAGGACACGGTTTGCTACCAATACATTGGAACACAGAAATAATTCTTTCTTGACTGTTGGTTTTTAGAGGGTTTTTTTAATATTATTGATAAACTTGTAACATTGAGATAAATAAATGCAACTTAATTACCTAAGCTACCTTTACAATGATGCTTTGAACACAATACACAAGGAAATCCAAGACCCTGGACAACCAGGCTTTAATACACCTGTTATGAGGAGAGCAAATGTAAATGGTCAGTGGTCTGTACAAGCATTATTTCACAATTTTAACAAAACATGATAAAGACAACATCCTTTTGATACTAAGAACAAACAAACTTCAAGCTTTACCTTGCAAACTTAACTGGACATATTGTATATAAATGAAAAATTAAAAAAGAGCCATCCATAGACAGCTTGCTTCTCTTTTGTCACTGCTGGAAAGTATGATAATTCTAAGTAGAACATGGGACACAAATCTGCTTAAATTAATGGTTACCTGCCTTTTTGATACAGAATTCCCTTTTCGTAGAGAACAAGTGTTTTAAGTGAGCACCTAAGATGGTTTTTCGATAAATGATCTAACAAAAAGGTTAATTTTTACTAACATATATTATATTGATTATGACAATTATCCCCAAAAGTAACCATAAATATTAAAAAGTTAAGACTAATCTGCCAAGGCTTGAGGCCATCGAAGGAATCAAGGGCAATTTCGTTGAGGTTTCAGACAAATATCTCATCAGTATCCACAAATATTTGGAAGCTAGAAAATGTCAACTCATGAATGTGTGGACATACCTTCAAACTAAAACAGATGAAACAAACAAAAATCTCCAATAAAGCACTAATCCTAAAACAAGATACCTGTCCTACATAATGAATGATAAATTGTGAATACAATTATAAATTGTTTGGACTGTACAAAGTCAAATTAATATAAAACTTTGTTTTACAGGAACAACGAGATCTTCAATGTACAAACGTTGTGTCACTATGGAGAATATTTTCAAGATGACCTAAAACAAACAGGGGCCTTACATAATGTCTAGCATACAGCACTTTAAATAACAGCTTCAGTGATGCTCAAATTAGCTACAGTTTTAACCATCTGTCAACCTTAAATTATTAACTATAAAAATGTTAATTTTATACCTATGAAAGTATATTACTAGGTAACTGTTCAATATTCTTTAAAACTGAAAATGCATAAAATTTTAACGCATAAAATTTTAACGACAAAATTGAAATGACTGAAAAAAATGTAAAGCTGGCTGTAACTGCTGGTATGTTCATCTTCAGAAACTTAGTGGTTACCATTTAAGCTGGGCACAGTACAAAGATGCCATGAAGCCCCTCTTTATTCGGTGCATGCGTAAACAACTGAAAATCTACAAAGCAGCTTTAGCTCCCTTCACATCCCCATCACTCTCCCTGTACTCTGGATGTAATTTCTTTAAATGCTTAAGCATGTATGCATTAAGTTTAAATGACTTAGAACACACTGGACACTGAGTTACACTGTTTTCATGGATCCTTTTATGTCTCTGTAAGTTGGTTGCTGACTTGAATGTTTTGTTACACAAATCACACACAAAAATGTTTATTTCTTTCGATAAAGATTTGTCATCGTTTGTCATTCCTTCCACAGAAACTTTCTCTGCAACAAATTTTTCAGCCACAAACTCCCCTTCCCCATCTCCATCTCCCTCTGCTTCATTATAGTCCCCATAATCCCCCTCTTCCTCGTCACCATCTTCAGGCATCTCATCTCCAACATGCTCTTCCCCTCCTTCCCCCTCCTCCTCACCCACCTCATCTTCAGCTGCATTCATCTCAGCAATATGCAACTGATTGTGTTGTTTTACTTCTGTTTTCCGCACTATTTTGTTACACACTAAGCACTTAGCAAGGATAGGCCCCATGAGAAGAAAGTTTTCCATTGAAGGTGATGTTGGGCGCCCAAAGTTGTTCCCCTGAATAGGCAGTGCCTCGTTCATATGAACCATAAAGGATGCCTGCTGTAAAGGCAGACCATGTTGGCCTAGCTGCACCATGCCAGGACCAAGAACATTACTCTCATCATCGGCCATATAGTCACCATATTCCTCGTACTCCTCCTCATCCATCTCCTCCAGGTCGTCCTCATTATACTCCTCCTCTCCTTCCTCATCATACTGCCCCTCTATTCCCAACTGGTACCCAGGCACCATGCCAGCCTGCTGACGATACAGGGCCAACTCTTTTTGATGTCTAAGCTCATCCTGTTTTTTCTTGTACTCTCTGTAGACAGCTTTGTCCTCATCGTCTAACTCATCCTCATTGACATTGTCCAAATCTTCCTCTTCTTCATTGTAATCTTCCTCTTCGTCATCCTCTTCTTCCCCTTCCATGTATGGTGGGCAGTCATCATCATCTTGCATCGACTGCTGTTGTTGCTGCTGATGCTGTTGCTGCTGGGACATTTTGGGTCCAGCAGAGTCCTTTGGATATTCAACAATCCAACTCAATTTTGAGGATAGTTGTCCAAGTTTAGCTTCAATTGCCTGATCAACCTCAGACATATTTTCCTTGCGAGCAGCTTTTGTCAACTTAATTAACGTTTCTGTGTCCATATCATCAGTGATTGGAACTCTGAAAATAATACAGAAAAGGCTCAACTTTATTTTCTTCAAAGGAAGTGGCCAAATGAAAGGTAACAGTGAAAACAAACATACAGGCCCACTCGCTACCTAGTGTTATCGACTTAACCCAAAACCAATAGGAGAGGGCTACTCATCATTAAAAATGTCACCACCAAGTTTGAGGAATGTGGGTTCTACAGTTATTGACACAAAAACAAAATCACAGTTCTTGACACAAAACATAATCATATTGAAGACAAGAAAAGCACTGCTGCAAAGCAACAGAGGGCCTCCAATATATGTTTTAAAAAGATGTGACAAACAACAGTGCCAGACATCCGATGAGTACTTTGACTTAAAATGCACTGAAAATATTACTAAACAATTGGCCTTCACATGGACATAACATATGCTGCATTGCATATTGTTTAAATGTATCAATCAATTCCTTTAAAAACGAATTATTTATGAAACTCATTTAAGAAATACTGAACAAATAACAATTTTAAAACCCTTGTACAGCACAGCTAATAGGTGGCAATAAAGTCTGCAAAGCTCAAAAGTTGCCCTCAGTGGTTCCTTTTATACTTGGTAAGTACAAATCTGCAACACCTAATAACCAAATTTCAAACACATTCCATAATGGGCACCACGCATCCAAGAGAACACCAACAATAGTTACTTGAAATAATTTCATTCAAGGTGTTGTGACACAGACAAAGAAAGTAAAAGTTGTCAAACTTTTCTCACTGCTTATAATTAACCTTAACAAAAATCAAAGCCCAGACAGAAATGTTTTCATGAAGAAAAAGGACAGAACAATGATAACATTAATTTCAGGATAACCTGCCCTTTTTGCAATGTGTTTAACTGAAAGTTAACAAATATCTCAAGTTTGATGTGAACTGCTTTTCAAACTTCCATTTATCAGACCTTAGCAAGAAAGTTAACCTAGGTGGATGACAACAGTCCCACTATTTACAGAATAATTAGCTTATAGTTTCTACCTTTCTGCTTTTGGTTGAGGTTGTCCTGGTTTATGTGGTGTTGGAGCAGAAGCAGCCCCTTTCTTGTCTTCTGTCTTAGCCTCAAGTTTTCCCTTATCATCCTTGCTACAACCTGCAAATAGTTACCTTTATTATGAGCAAACCTCTCAGTTGATACTAAACAGTTTTTGGTTATCAATGTTGAAATTTTATGTCCAACAAAAATAGTTTCACTATACTTTTATTTGTTTCTAAATGTTACATTGGACTGACACAATTATGTTTACACTGTCAAACAGCAGGTCAGCTATAAGACCGTACAACATCAAATGTTTTTGCCCAGACCAGGACTTGAACCCAGAGCATTAGGGGCAACGTAGTTACCAGATGATGACTTCAACCGTTCAAGCACAGGTACCCATTTTACTGTATTTGGTTTTGTATGATATGTACCAACAGACTAAATAATTTCAATAGTTAAATTTTCATTAATTTTCACCAATGTAGTGAATGACTTAACTGATTCATCTAAAACAAATACCTTCATCAGAAAAGTCAGAAAGCAAAAGTTTCAGAAAACTGTTAATATCTTTTTAAATTCAAATAAAAAGCTATCCAATGAGATTAAAGTAAAACAAAACCTGTAAAAAAACATTTTTTCAAACATTAAACGAAAGTTGTTATGTCTCAAGTAAAAGAATAGTATTACAGCTGACCTACCCATTTTAGCTTTCTCTTGTCCCTTCTTGTACTCCAGGTCCAGAGGATCTGCCTCCTCCTTAATTTCTGGCATCTGAATGGGATTGATCTTTATACCAGGGTCTCCAATACGCCCATCTTTCCCACCTGCTAGCACATTCTGGCGCCGACCTGGTCCGCCATCAGCCTTCGACCCACATGCACCCCCAGTCTTGTCTGCAGCACTTTTATTTTCACTTGAGTCACATTTAGCCTCACCAGACTTTCCTTGCTGGCTCAGAGGAACTGTTGGAGCTTTCAAATTGCTATGAACTGCAACCAACGTCCCTGGCTTTATTCCAGTAGCACTCACAGGCTGACCAGGCTTGGGAGTTTGGAATGTATTCATTTTCATGAAATTAGGCTGAGGGAACCTTATCTCACCCTCCTCCAAATGTCCGCCATCATACTCTTCCTCGCTGTACTCTTCCTCATCTTCCTCATCTTCCTCATCATCATCATGGTCACTGTCACCATTATTCACATGCTGAAGGATTTTCTTGAACTCTGCATCGCTCAGTCGTTCCTCAGTGAAACCACCGCTCTTTGAGACAACTTTTGTTGTACTGAGCTTCACGTCTATTGCTTTAATGCCCAGTTTTGTGCTATCTGAAGGAAGCCCAGGTAGCGGTGGCCTTGGCTTGGGCCCTGTTACTAAAGCTACTAATCCAGCTACTGGTTTCTCAGGTTCTATTTTCCTGGTTTTAGTGGCCGGACCTGCTGCACCTGAGGGACTGACTGACCCTAATGGACGCTTTACTGCAGGTGGGTTTTGAGTGGTAGATTGCTTTGGAGCATCTGTACCTGAGCCAGGAGAAACCCGATTGGGAACTGAGGTGATGATGGCTGTTTTAGTTTCAGGCCTTGCTGAGGCTTTACTTGCACCTGAAGTTTAAAATCTTTATGAGATCAGACTACTTACAAATATGGACTAAAACCTGCAACTACTGCAGGATTCAATTGTAACAAACTTGTAGTTAACTCAACTTAAAACATTTGTTCACAATGCCACAGATTAAAAGAACTACATATAAATTGAATATACTATTTCTTATTTTAAATAACTAATCACACTTTATGATAACAATCTAGAAAAAAACCCACACCTTTGTGAAAATTATATTACTTAACAAGAGTGTTGCCCTGAAAAATGCCAACTAAGAATAAAAAGAGAACTCTCAAATGTAAACCTTTATTTGGAAAAGGTTTTGTTTTCCCTTACCTTTCAAAAAATAAAGAAATTTGTTCTTCAACTTCCCGATGTCATCTAGGCCCACGAAGCCCTCAGCATTTGGTGAGGCTAGATGTCCTGTACATGATTCACCCATGTTGGCCGTTAAGACCACCGTCTCCTCTCCTGTTTGAGATAGTCTTTCTAGCTGTGGATATACAAGTCTTTAGAATTAGAACAATTAGCATAAAAACATTCATTTTCATCTTAAACGTTTAAGTTTGTGATGAGATCATGACCATACCGTCACTTACATCTCTTACCAAATACAGGTGAAATGTGATATTGGGATAAGATAGTCTATAAGATAGATAAACATCTATCAAGTCAATAAGCACCAATCTTTCTCTCTGTGTGTTGTAGTGTTTTATTTTTGAAGGCGTCACAAATTATTAAACAAAGCAGAATAAAAAACAAGAGGGCCATGATGGCCCTTAATCGCTCACCTGATGACACAGGCTTTACGTAGGCTCAAATCTGGCATTAAGTAATTAAGAGTTATATACTTTAGAAATCTTTGGTGAAGATTGGACCATTAGTGTGGCCACTGGGTTGATAATATTTTCTAGAATTTTACCAAGTAACCTACTGAATCCACATGACTCACTTCAAAACATATGTAAGATTTCATACTGGCAAACATGATGGTCAAGTTTGGTGAAGATTGTGCCATCAATGTAGCCTCTTAAGTGTTTTCACAAGCTTTTTCTAAAATTTGACCTAGTGACCTACTTTATGACCCCACGAGACCCAATAACGAACTCATCCAAGATTTCATGCAGACAAACATTCTGACCAAGTTTGATGAAGATTGGCCTATAAATAGGGCCTCTAGTGTGTTTACAAGCTTTTTCTAAGATTTGACCTTGTGACCTACTTTTTGACCCCACGTGACCCAGTTACGAACTAATCCAAGATTTCATGCAGACAAACATTCTGACCAAGTTTGGTGAAGATTGGGCTATAAATGTGGCCTCTAGTGTGTTCACAAGCTTTGTTTAAGATTTGACCTAGTGACCTACTTTTTGACCCCACGTGACCCAGTTACGAACTAATCCAAGATTTCATGCAGACAAACATTCTGACCAAGTTTGGTTAAGATTGGGCTACAAATGTGGCCTCTAGTGTGTTCACAAGCTTTTTCTATGTTTTCACCTAGTGACCTACTTTTTGACCCCACGTGACCCAGTTACGAACTCATCCAAGATTTCATGCAGACAAACATTTTGACCAAGTTTGGTTAAGATTGGGCTATAAATGTGGCCTCTAGTGTGTTCACAAGCTTTGTTTAAGATTTGACCTAGTGACCTACTTTTTGACCCCACGTGACCCAGTTACGAACTAATCCAAGATTTCATGCAGACAAACATTCTGACCAAGTTTGGTTAAGATTGGGCTACAAATGTGGCCTCTAGTGTGTTCACAAGCTTTTTCTATGTTTTCACCTAGTGACCTACTTTTTGACCCCACGTGACCCAGTTACGAACTCATCCAAGATTTCATGCAGACAAACATTTTGACTAAGTTTGGTTAAGATTGGGCTATAAATGTGGCCTCTAGTGTGTTCACAAGCTTTTTCTATGTTTTCACCTAGTGACCTACTTTTTGACCCCACGTGACCCAGTTACGAACTCATCCAAGATTTCATGTAGACAAACATTCTGACCAAGTTTGGTGAAGATTGGGCTATAAATGTGGCCTCTAGTGTGTTCACAAGCTTTTTCTATGTTTTCACCTAGTGACCTACTTTTTGACCCCACGTAAGCCAGTTACGAACTCATCCAAGATTTCATGCAGACAAACATTCTGACCAAGTTTGGTTAAGATTGGGCTATAAATGTGGCCCCTAGTGTGTTCACAAGCTATTTCTATGTTTTCACCTAGTGACCTACTTTTTGACCCCACGTGACCCAGTTACGAACTCATCCAAGATTTCATGTAGACAAACATTCTGACCAAGTTTGGTGAAGATTGGGCTATAAATGTGGCCTCTAGTGTGTTCACAAGCTTTTTTCTAAGATTTGACCTAGTGACCTACTTTTTGATCTCACGTGACCCAGTTACGAACTCATCCAAGATTTCATGTAGACAAACATTCTGACCAAGTTTGGTGAAGATTGGGCTATAAATGTGGCCTCTAGTGTGTTCACAAGCTTTTTTCTAAGATTTGACCTAGTGACCTACTTTTTGATCTCACGTGACCCAGTTACGAGCTCATCCAAGATTTCATGTAGACAAACATTCTGACCAAGTTTGGTGAAGATTGGGCTATAAATGTGGCCTCTAGTGTGTTCACAAGCTTTTTCTAAGATTTGACCTAGTGACCTACTTTTTGACCTCACGTGACCCAGTTACGAACTCATCCAAGATTTCATGTAGACAAACATTCTGACCAAGTTTGGTGAAGATTGGGCTATAAATGTGGCCTCTATTGTGTTCACAAGTTTTTCCTAAAATTTGACCTAGTGACCTACTTTTTGACCCCACGTGACCCAATAATGAACTCATCCAAGATTTTATGCAGACAAACATTCTGACCAAGTTTGATGAAGATTGGATAAAAATTGTGGCCTCTAGTGTGTTCACAAGGTAAATGTTGACGACGGACGACGGACGAAGCGGTATCACAAAAGCTCCCCTTGAGCACGTTGTGCTCAGGTGAGCTAAAAAGTATTACATGATGTTACAACATACTGTTACCTACCAAGAACTGTATTTCACTTTTGAGAACAGCTCGTAAGGTAGACTGGTACTCCTCAGATTCTAACTTAAGGTTCGCCATGATGCTTTTCACATGCTCACACAAGTAATGATGATCAAATCAAGCCCACTTATGGTCATGTCAAAAGATCTGTAAAAGAAGAAAGAGTAGATCTATGGTAAGTATTTAAAATGTTTATTAAATTAAAATAAAATCTAACTGTGCACTTTATATACTGACCTGAAGTCAAGTCAATACTTACCATCTGCTTGAAAGGGTATTTTATGAGTGACTGACAAAGCTAGCAGGTAATGTGTGTGACAAATGGTCATGGTGCAACTACTATGAAAGGAAGTTTTAACCAGTATGTTACGAATGATCAGATATGCAATCCACTCTGAGAAAACATGCTTTAACTTAGAGAATTACAATGGGTTTACTTGTTTAAGACCCTTTTAATATGATGTAATAAGATGCTGCGTAAATGCAGGTGATGACTTGTTACCTCAGATCACAAAAAAATGCTGCATGTTTAATAAAAATGGTAGCATTTTGAAAGCACAAACATGTACCTTTTAAACATGAAAAAAGAAAAATGATTTTTTTTTTTCAACAGGACATGTTTTCTCAAGATATATATATTCCACATATATCAAGTGTTAGATCAATAGCTGTGCCATGATACAAAATTGTTCACAGTGACTCACACAATCAGACAGTGCAGTTTGTATTTACATGACCACTTGTTTATATGTGTTATTATCAATAAATGAAGAAATGATAATGGTGTGTTTTTGGGTCAAGAAAAAGTCCATCCATAAAACAATCATTGTGAAGTTTTGTTTCATGAGCTTACAATATGACTATGTGTTTTTTCTAGTTCACTATGCTCAAAATTTAATTTTTCTTGGTTTTGCCACATGACTTGTGAGGAATCATGGACAATATGAACCTGAATAATGTAAACTTTTTACTGAGTGATGAAATCTATCTTTATGTGGTCTTGTGAACCTTACTAACACATTATATTATACATTTCATTTTTTTAAAAAATGGAATTTTTCAAAATGGTAAAAAAGGTTTTAAATTGTAAACTATAACAGTTTTGTGCCACTTTTACATGTTTTGACCATTACTTAAAAAACTTATTTGGAGACAACCAATCAGACATATGATAATGTGCATTATTTTCAGCCAATTCAAATCATGTTTTATTACTTTTATGAATAATGTGATATCTAGAAATAAAACAAAATGCCTCAATTATTTTCAAATATGGTATTCCAGATGTAATTATGAAAAAAAAGCAACATGGATGTCAAGGGATAAGTGCAATGAAGACATATACTAATACAGATATTTTTAAATAATATTTTTCTGTCATGTTGACAAGAAAGTGTTTATTTCCTTATATTTTCATTTAGAAATTATTTTCCATCTTTCTAGATTTGTAGAGCATCAAAATAACATTCTACTCACATTTATATAGAATTGCCTAGAATTACGAGTTGGGTAATCTAACAGTGGCTGATTTTGTTTTTAATATTATGGCAAATTTGCAAAGCGTTTATATATATTTTAACATTATTTTGTTTCAAGGCAGTTTGTCATAGGATTAAACTTCCTATGACTAAGGTGAAAAAATTGCACAGGTTTAAATTGCAGTGAATGCTACAGACACAAGACCTCTGATTTGTCTGAAAAAGATCAAGGTCCTGCAAATTTTTCCCAGTTTATTTCCCAGTTGTCCTGATATTTTCTGGTCTTTCACATTTATTGACAAGAATGCCTTTTACCATCCCAAAAAATGGTCCTCACTGCGCAGTTATCATATTTCTCCAGAAATAAGTCAACCTCACTCATAAGTCAAGCCAGCTTTTATGAGTTTAAATGGTCAAATTGTGCCTAAGTCCAGTCATAAGTCAAGAAATACTGCAAGCATAAACTTGAGCTCACTGTCACCTTTTCATTTTGCCAGGTACTGTACTTTAATACTGTCTGTTTAATTGTTGTCACATGACTTCTGCAGCTAGCAGTTTACTCCAGTGGTCTACTTTTTCAATAATTGATGAGTACTAATAAGCAGGACCGAGACAATATCTACCCTCACTCGCAATCACCTGGTGATCAGGAGTTTGATAATAATCAAACAATGATCACACAGCTCATATACATTTCTCTTAGTTCAGTCTGCCAGAAAAACCAAGCAGTTTTACTTGGTGTTTCTGTTGACTTGTCTCATTATGAGTCAACTTGACAGATCTTCAAACCCGAGAAAAGCTGTTGTCAAGATGATATTGATTGGATCATTTCGACAGTGAGGGGTGAAATAATGTGCATGTTTAACCTGCTTATTTGCCATAAAACATCTTGTATATATAATCTCTATTTTTTTCATTCTCAAATTTCTCCACTAGATTATCATAGTCCAGTGCCCCCAATTGTTGAAATTTATGGGAGAGTATTTTTCATTTTTAGTGGAAACCCTAGGCTCTTTTTTTTTTCAAAGGGCTGAAGCAGGGTTACCGGATGTTCTAAACCCGATCCCGTTCGTACCAGCCGATTCGTACCTACAATTTTGGGGGTTCCATACCCAGGAGATATCTATGAAAAACACATTAAATAAGCTAAATAAACCTGTGACTTTACCCAGGAGATATCTCTATGCAAAATGCATTAAATAAGCTAAATAAACCTGTTACTTTACCCAGAAGATATCTCTATGCAAAACACATTAAATAAGCTAAATAAACCTGTTACTTAAATACATATATTTAAATGAATTGTATAAGTATAGCAACAGACATGTGATATTTCCTTGGTCCCGAAGAGGATGACTTAGGCTCCCAGAGAGGGAGATTGGGGTGCCATGAAGGGAGATTTCCGTGAATGTGCATTAAATTGACTGTATGGTTTATTTTCAATTTGTAAAACAGTATTTTTGTCTTTTTTATTAATAATAATAATAGTAATTTCAGTGATAGAAATGTTTTTACAATATTTTAAAATGAATTTTGGAATATATCTAGCATATTTTAGTTCACTATCTAGACATAAATTGTATGCTTTGGTTTTAAGCATGTGGCCTTCAAAAACAATAGCAAAACATAGTGTAAACAAGTCAAGTGTCAACAGCACTTATGAATTGAAAAAAGGTTTCCAAATAAATTAATGTTTATGCAAGCATAAAAATCGTCTATTTAATTTGTAAGTTAGTGACAAAAGAGTTTTGATAATTATAAAATATTAGTGGTAAACACATTGATACCATTACTGTCTAAACAATGTTAAATGAATTTAGAATACATGAAGACATTATACTAATCAAGAATAAATAGCAAACAAGTGTTTTCTCAATCGTAAAACTTCGGGTATTTCCGTATGGTTCGTAAAATACACCTCGTACATAGCTCTAGAATACACCAAAGTGCGTCGCCTGAGTTATGAAACAGTGTCCGTTCGCGAGAAAGTAACAAATTATATATATATCATTTAGTTGAGTATATCTTGCAATAACAACGATTTTTTTTATCAGTACAATCTATATGATTTACGGAAAATTGAAAAGTCAACATTAAATACCCAGTATTAAAACTAAGACACACAAAGTAGATCCAAGATGGCGCCTTATTATGTCAGAGGTCTCTTGCATAGCATAAAGGCCGAGGTGATCAGATTGGTGTTTTCTATGACTAAGTAGTAAATAGATAACTGTCCAGAATTTTTTACGTGTATAAACCACATACTAATGTAAAAAAAGTTAAAATTATTTTACATTACTTAAAGAATTCATCTTTTGAAAATGTATGATGTAAACTGGTTTGAACTAACAGTAGTTGAAATGGGAAATGTTTTAAAAGTGTCTAAGGTTGGCATTTGATTTACTGTTCATGCACAAAATGAAATGGTATCAACTGTCATGAAAACCATTTACTTTTATGATAATTTTGATAAATGTATATTTGCAGGAAGAAGACAAATTTTCTTTCAAATATTGTAAAGTAAAGAAATGTTTAGTCCTCTTAAAAAGCTAAAGTCAAAGTAAGCTTTACATAATGTTGGGAAATGTTCACCATTTCTTAGATTTGATCTGTTCCCATGTTACTGTGACCCTTGCAGATTTGTCTCTTAATTTCCACCCCCGACATATTTCAGGGCTATCTTAAATGGCAGAATCATTAGTAAAGTGAAATTGCACCCTGGGTTGCTGTATTTAACCAGAGTAAAAGCCCAACGCACTCTCTTCACTATGTAAATGCTGTAGACCCTATTCGAGCAGTTTAAAAAATAAAGGATAAAAAATACACAATTTTGTTTTATTCAATTATTTTAAACAAAACATTACAATTCCTTTACTTGATTGTTATTGTCTTATGGAGTTTTTACTCAATTCACTATAATTCTTATCTGGAGTTTGAAGAGTTTTATAAAAATATACTGTTGCAGCTGCAGCAGCTAATACAGTAGTTGATATTCATTTTACTTGGTTAAAGTAATAGAAAAGAAAATAATTATTATAGACTGTTGTAAAATTATACTTAATTACACTTTATTTTGGTTTCAAGATGCTGATAATAGTCCTAGATTGACAATATTGAAAGATTCTCTCCAAAGGGCGTTACAAACAACTCTCCTTCGCGTTTGATGCTGTCTTGTTCGCCATCCAATTTAATTTTACTTAATGTCCATACAACAAGCTTTTCTATCCATCTAGCGTGTATTATAAGTTCCGGACGATTCTCTGATACATGCGCTCCTCTTTATCTAAGAAAGTCTTTAAGTTCACGCACTGATAGTTTTGAAAATTTGCATTGTTGTCAAAGGCCATCTTGTTTTGTTTGTTTGCCTACCGGAAGTTGTACGAAAAACGAACGATAACTCTACCAAGGGAGATAACAAGGGTTATTAAACAAGACTATACCTTTGTCTGCATGTGCGTTAAGCATTGCTTTCATTAGTTGTATATGAAAATAGAACTTGTGACACTGATTGGGCATGATCTCCGCCGTTCACGAAATGGGTGTGGTTATATTGTTAATCAAGGGATTACAGTTTGTGGCGGTTGCCTTTTAACACCAGGAGGCGGGGTCCGAAATTATCGTTGCGACCAATGAACACTTGGTAGGCTCAATGATTGGCAGTAATCTGTTTCAATAAGCTGCACACATACAGACGCAGATGCTGGTCGCTTGCAGTAGGATATATAAAGTTATCAAATGATCGGCTGGTAGCTACTGTCTGGGGCAGTCTTTATGAGATAAAGTCTGTCGGAAACTTCAAAGCGGGAGAATTGATGTGCTTAGCGTGAGGCGTGAGACAGGCCCCTGATATCGGGGGTCTCCCGGCGAAATCGGGAAACATCACGTCTGTAGCAAATGAATGAGGAAATGAAATTGATAATACTACATATAGTATATTATGACCTTCTACAGTACATTATTATAATTAAATTAATTACTGGAAAAAGCACCATGAAAGTAAATAATCTCAGTATGTACTAAAAAAATAACAGGAGTTAAGAATGTGATATTATTGTTTTGAGATTTGCTTACGAAAAGCGGTATAATGCTTATTTAAAAATTATATAAGAGTAGCAGTTATAGTAGTAGTAAAATATGTATTTAGAGTAGCAGTAATAGTAGTAGAGTAAAATATATATTAGAGTAGTAGTAATAGTATGCTCAAGAATGCTCAAACGTAACTGACCACAGGATATACTTGAGCACAACAATAAACAAGATTTGCCCACTAAAAAAGAGGTATTATGCTTAATTAAAAATTGTATGAGAGTAGCAGTAATAGTTGTATAGAAAATGTTTGGGTATGGAACGGGGTCGGGTACAGAACGTCTGGTAATGTTTTATGTAAGGTAAACAATGGTACATCAATTACTTGTAGATCATCTGAGGTTCACATTGGAGATGGCTGACAATATTCCTAACTAATTATGCTATTCCTTTCAATTAAAAGTGTTAAGAAAGTGCTATATGTGTAGGTCTAATTGCTAGAAAATAAAAATTAACATAAAAGAACATTGACAATAATGAGCACGATAATGTGTTTAGGGCTTTGTTAGTTTGTCAATTTTAATTGTAATACAATATGTTAAAAACTACTTTCAGCTAGAAGAATAGCCTTGTTATGACGTCACAGCCTTTCAATTAATAAAACTGACGAATGACTATAATCCGTCCCCGCATAAAATCTACCGACGCTTCTGATTGATGTAGATAAATTCTGCTTATTATTCAAAACAACGAGCAGGTTTGTCGTTTTTTAAGGAATATGCACCAGCAGAAAATATAAACATGAATATAACCAAAAGTTACACTATTAGGTTTACCGATTGCAATAAGAAAATCCGTGTGAAGCTTGTTTCAATGTCTGTATTATCTGATATTTATGAGTTTCATTGAAGCAAAAAGTTCGCCATTTTTTCAATTATGGTAGGAAGCATTTCGCGGAGCCCTCTTAACCACGGATCCACAACACGGTTTCGTAAGATTCCCGCGTGAATAAGACTCCGGAGTCGGTTCGACATCTTATTATCGGACGAGAAAATGGCCAAAGACATGGTGTGGCGACAACAAATTTAACTAAAACTGTTTAAAACTATATACAAATTGTATTTTAAATTAGTGCCAGAACACGAACTCCTAGTTTGCTACTTGGTCACGCAGCTGGATCCACGGTCTATGAGGTGATGGATGGACTTCATTCCCAACTATGTATATATATGCGTTTATATATAAAATATTAGTATACATATTACATCAATATTTTTCCTGTTATTCGTTATTTTATTTGTTTCCGCTTACATGTCATTTGCCATGTGCTTCATTAAAATTACCTGTTCTTTTGTTTAAGGACAATTAAAATTATGAAAATCTTTGTATGATTTCAGCCATATATAAAAATCTACAATATGACAGTATCTTAAGCCACTTAATATAACAATAGAATTACAAATAAATAAAGATCAAGCGTAAACAGAAAAAAAAGAAAAATAATTAACTAAAGTCTACGACATAAAACTTAGAACAAAACTGCTATTAAATAATACAAGTAAAAGTCAACTAAATTCAGTATTTATCAATTAAAGTAGTACAAAGTACGAGTAGGAAAAGCAGACAGTGACGATAACCAATCAGCCACAGCAGTCTATTATTCTCCAATTATGCCCAATTCTCAACAGTCTCACATTGATATTAGCCATTTTACCTACATGTGGGATAATTGGGAAGACACCGGACGAGAAGCAGAGGTTTCTTGTTCTGCAGAAGAATAAAATGCATTTGTGGCTGTGTGGATGTGTTTGCTCGTCGTTTTGTCAACAATGCCAATAATAATGTCTTTGTTTCTCTTCCTTTTACTTACTTTCTCTCCTTCGTCGTAAGACCATAAAGATACCCAGATAAGTTGAATTGTAGTGTTTCCCTTTCCTGAATTAAAGCATGTGTAATTGCTATACTCGGTATCTGCTCTACGTGCTTGTGTGTTGTTATAAGCCCTCGATGTGTGTTTATTACAATATTTACGGTTTAAAAATAATGGAAAGGCTCACGTTCAACACGAAGGTTTTAATCGTTGTCGATTTACATTTGTTTAACTACTTTAAGATAATATTTGTTGGTCCCTGGTTGCAATTTTTTAAAATGGCATTTTAGCAAGAATCTTACGATGCATTTCTTTCTTGCGGCCTTTCCACCTCGGCCTTTTCTACGGTTCCGGAGGCAGTCGAGTAGTTACGAGTGACCTGACGCCGACGCGATGCGTTGACACTTCAATCGGAAATCCTCTTTTTTTTTATTTTCATTTTTTTTTTATTCCGAGAGTTACGATTGAACCGGTGTCATAGTCAACAATGTCGACAGGTGGGAATAACAAACTTCAGAAAAAAAGTTATATGCTTAATTAGGATAACTAGACTTTATTGAACCGGATTCAGAATTCAAGCTCGCATTCTCAAGATTCTTTTACGAAATGCCAAGTATATTTAGATTCACATGTAGTTTTTAAGCTTGCTTAAAGTTAATTTCCATAAATTATCTATCAATCCTTTCAGGTGTCAGGTAACAAAATCTAAATTCTAATATGCTGTCTGAATCACTAATAGTGACAATGTACAGTAATTAAAAAATGAACTACCTGGGCCACTGAGGTACCACATACGACTATATCTTGTTTTTGTTGATTGAAACTGTTGAGCATTTGATGTACCACACCAAAACCATTTCTGCCTTATCCTTTAAACATGTGATGTGAATACAGGCATATATTATAGGAGGGTCTGGAGAAAAATTGTTTCTGAAATGTTGGAGATGTGTTCTGAAGTGTATGACTGGGCTAAATTGGGGAGGGGGTGGCAATGCCCCCTCAGACCCCCCCCCCCTTCCAGTCCTTTGAATATGCTTTACCCTGAGCTGTCTGCCTAGGTAGCTCAGATGGCAGAGCATCCTCGTTTAAACAGTATTGTATGACCTTGATTCATAACAGGTGGTATCCAACAGTCTACCTTTTATCTAATACATGTAATAACATTTAACTTTGTAAGAAAAATCTTTAAAGAAAAAGTCATTTACATATACAGTCAAACTTTTATGAAGCAGCCACCCAAGTGACATCCTAAAATTGGCTGATCATGACAAGTTGAGTGCTTAATACAAAATATAACACTATTGATTGTTTGCCTACTACCGTGGTCAGTCATGTATGTTTACAAATAAGTATTAAGTGGTATTAAGATCTACTGCAAAGTCAATGTATGAATCAGCATATTAGAAGTGTCTTACTAAATCAAAGAAAATATAGATACATTATTAATAGCTTAGTCACTTACTGTACAAAGCATGCCAATTTCAATTATTCACATCAAATACTAAGTGTACCAAAATCTTTGTCAAATTGTAGAACCACAAATTGACGATAAGTGTAAATTTGTTTGGACGGCCACATTTCTAATGGTGCAAGTTAATTTTAACTATTCTTTAATAAAAACAGCAAGGAGTGCATTATTAGACAAAGTAAATAAAACATCAGTTAAACAAGGTTTGTATTTACAAACACTAAAACTGTAACATATAGTCATGTAAATTTGGTGGTGTCAATCTATGCATTAATTAACTCATTCATTAATTTTGCTTACCTTTTTTCTAGCATATACCCTGAATAGATGTTAGCTAAGACACCTATTTTGCTCCAACTCACAGATAGGTGATAACTAGGAATCGATCTTGATTGGGAGATAGGGCAGTGAAGTGTGATAATGATGACAAGTGGGTGGAGAGCAGGGGATTTATGTAACATAGGAAGAAAAAAGGTGCAGCCAGTCCGGGACTCAAACCCGAGACTCTCAATAACAGGGCGAATGCTCTACCGACTGAGCTAACCGGACCACTTACACATTCTCTCCCTATCACCCGGCTACATACACCCCGGACAACTTGAAATTCGTTCTCAAATTTCAACAGACTATATACTCTACATACAACTCATAAGCAACTAAAAACTTGAGTACCGTAATGACCACGGGTCATTTACATTGGGCGCCAATGTAACATAGGGAGAAAAAGGTGCAACCAGTCCGAGACTTGAACCCAGGACTCTTTGCTAACAGGGTGAATGCTCTGCTGACTGAGCTAACCGGACCACTTACACATTCTCTCCCTATCAACCGGCTACATACATCCCGGACAACTTGAAATTCGTTCTCGAATTTCAACAGACTATATACTATACATACAACTCATAAGCAACTCAAACACTTGAGTACCGTAATGACCACGGGTCATTTACGTTGGGCGCCAATGTAACAAAGGGAGAAAAAGGTGCAACCAGTCCAAGACTTGAACCCAGGACACTTTGCTAACAGGGCGAATGCTCTGCTGACTGAGCTAACCGGACCACTTACACATTCTCTTCCTATCACCTGGCTACATTAACAGTCATATATACTTTGAGTGACCACAACTGGCAATTGCCACATGCTTATTGGCTGCTAATTAGGAGTCAATTTAAGAGAGAGAGAGACCTATTTCCATTTTGTGCATTTCCATCACATTAAAGCAGAAATATCAGCTCAATAACTACCCTGTGCATAAAATCCACACATCTACTTTATTCTTATATATTTTCTGCTTTAATTATCTTGTATTAGAATTCTTTATATATTTTCAGTTTTAGAATCTTCTCTTATTGGAATTCTTTGCATATTTTCTATTTTAGAAACATCTCTAATTGGAGTTTGCCTAGTAAATGACCTGAAGAAATCCAGCAACACAAGCCTGGGAGTGTGTGTTGTATCAAGGGATGCTCTGTCGCAGACTTCAGTACATCAGCTGAGACAGTTAATATGTCAGCAGATAGTTGCTTGCCCACCACAGTTCACCATTTGTACCAAAGAGGGGTAATGTGGAGCATTTAATGAAATGTCCAATAACGATATATATGGTGATAATAGTATTATAACTGTTGGAATGTTGGAGTTAAACTCCAAACAAAATATAAGTTTGCTTCTTCTTGCTTTAATCAATTTGAAGACCATGTAGTTGAGATATATTATCTCTTTCATGTATGTAATTTCTGCAATAACACCTTTTGACACTAAAACAATACATGCAAGTATTAACTGCAGACAGAGCAAAAAGTGTAATTAAAAATTTAATTATTTCTGAATATTGTAAAACAAAGAAGAAACATTTCATAGTTAAAATTAAAAAAAAGTGAACTGTTCAGTTGTTGTTTCTAGATCCATAGTACATATCTTGCCATTGTCTTGGTAGGGCCAATATTTTGTGGCTGATTGAGTGTGGATATTTTAGCAGCACATTTTATCAAGTGTTCATTTCTGCTGCACTTCATTTTCACTAATGACATTATTTGTATATCTTTATTTAAACAGATGGATAATCAGTGATGCCCAGGAGTCCTGTATATATGTGCCACAGATTCTGACCAACAACAATACTATTCTCATACAGGTTAAACATGGTATGTAGCAGTTAATGTCTCATACAGGTTAAACATGGTATGTAGCAGTTAATGTCCCATACATAGTTAACATGGTAAACATAGCAGTTATGTTCTCTCAGATCTAGACACAGCATATAGACAACCATCTATTATTGATAGAGAAGGACTGATAGAAGACACATACTAACATAAACCTCTC
Organism: Sinonovacula constricta; assembly: GCA_007844125.1. Lineage (NCBI taxonomy): Eukaryota > Metazoa > Mollusca > Bivalvia > Cardiida > Solecurtidae > Sinonovacula > Sinonovacula constricta. Next base: position 2,641,118 of record CM017569.1, on the reverse strand, counting down.
TGACTTGGGCAACCTTTCCAGACAAAAACATTAAAATATCGTACTCCTGTTAATTTAGGTCCTTGTAACTTAAACAACTTTTGATAATAAATATGTTTGTTTTGGGTGTTTCACAGCTCAATTTATATATGGTCATTATATCACTATTCAGAGTTCACATTTTAAAATTTAAAAAAACACATTTTTTTCAGATTTGCCCAAAATTGGTGTACGAGACAGTAATGGCTGTGTGCTGGGATTTGTCCTCACCAGTTACACCTCCCATCTGGCTGAACTGAGGGTCCAACTTCAGCGACAGGTATGGCAAGGATGAATTAAGAAGTTGTTCAAGAAGTGTATAGAACTGTCTCTGTGCATCCATCCATCCTCCCATAAAAAATCCTTTATTTGTTTACTAACAAAACTTCAAAACTTTATTTTTTTTATACTGTTACTAACTGTTAGTCAAGGATTTTCTGATTGTGAAATTTCTAATGGGTATTATAAAACAGAATGTTGATGTGTAGCATCTTAAATATTCTTGGATATGTCATTATGCGAAATCTTTCTTTTTAGCACATTTTTCATATATATTTCTTCTTGTCAGACAAAATCTCCTACACAAAATTGATACTGATTGCCAAATTCCCTATAAATAATTTGAATGTTTTCAGAATTGCTTAAAAACTATTGATTTATGTCTATAACACTCAAGTGAATGATGATCATCTTGTTTAAACTCTGACTAGGCAAGGATGTAATGTGCAGGCCCTGTTTTGATCATTTTCAGGTGCTTGTGTCAGGACGATTATCTAGCAGTAGTGTACATTTCTTAGACAGCAACCTGTGGCCAGTCAGTGCAGCCCAGGAGAAGGTGCTGATGGTGTCTGACATCATGGTTGACTCATGCGTCTCCACAGATATCTGCATCAAGAGAAAGCCTTCTGTAGAATTCTCTCCCCCTGAAACCCCAAGACACAAACGCCTCCGAGCTGGGTAGGTTCTTGGTTGAAAGATTTATGGAGTTAGAATATTAGTCATGGTACATGAGACTGACAGACAGGCTGGGTCTCTTGAAAATGGTTTCACTTTAATTGCTTTTGATTTATGCTCAGCAATTTCTCAAGTTGTAATGGTTGTTTTACAATTGGTAAGCACAGAAACAGGATAATGTAACTAGATGTTGGATCATGTAAATGTCATGCTATCATGACGGTGGCATCATCATATACATTATCTGTAAAATGGCCATAGATTGATGGATGCTAAACTGACAGTAAAATATTATTGACGGGTTGTAGCTTTTTGCCTACACAGGTTGCTGTTTACTGTATTAATATATTTTCTTAGTAGGATTCAGAGCAAGTGGCATTATCTTGTGGGCTTCTTCCTGTACTGCACAGAACTCAGTCTGGAGCACTGCAAAATATGCATAGAGGGCATAAGGAAAAACAAAAGTTGCTTTTTATTTCATCTTGATCTCATGCTTTCAGTTGTCGACAGCTGTCATTTCGCTCCAGTAAAGATGTTACCCGACAGTTGAGCACTGGATCCAGCAACAGCCCAGAGAAGTTAGCTAAGCAGGTGCTTATCAGCTATGTGAGGGCAGAGGCAGCCAAACATGCTCTTGCCCTAAAGGAAGAGTTGTCTGCACTGGGTTTCAGCATCTATCTGGTAGGTCATTGTAGGTATTCAATTGAAAAAAAAGGGTGTAACTAGTTACTTTAATAATTGTATTTTGTGTCTTAAAATTTTATAAATATGTAATCCTGCGGTTTGGGCTTGGTTGTAATTAAATACTTGTCTGATATCTGTACTGATCACACAAACATGGTTATAACCCTGCTGGTGACATCCAGCTAGGATGGAGAAAGATTGTAGATGTTATCATGTATAAGAAACAACTTCTATTGTGATTGCCTTATTCAGGATGTGCACGAGATCCAGTCTGGAGTCGACTGGCAGGACTCCCTGAACTTCGCGGTCAGTGGGTGTGAGGTGTTTGTTCCCCTTGTTACTCCACTGTATGGGGAAACACAGTGGACCAATAGGGAGGTAAGTGATCTTAGACACACTGTATGTGCTGTTAAATAGGTGTTTTTAAAGTTCAGTAGATTTCTAGTCATTTTCCAAAATATTGTTGGCAATCTTCTTCAACAATATCTTGGGTGTTGTATGTTGAAGTGAGGCTGTTCAACTATTTGAACCAGCATGTAATATATACTTATTGCATTTATAGTTGACAAATATCAGGTGTTTATCATGTATTGGTAGTTGACAAGTCTTAAATGTCTGTCATGTAGTTGACAAGTCCCTAGGGTTTATTGTGTATTGGTAGTTGAAAGATCTTAAATGTTTATCATGTAGTGATAGTTGACATGTCTCTTGTGTTTATCATGTATCAGTGTTTATAATGGAGTGAAAGTTGGACAAATTGAAAGTGTTTATTATGTAATGGAAGTTGGCAAGTCTCAGATGGTTATTAGTTATCATTCTCTTAACCTGGTGACATCTATTGATCAGCTTAGACCAATGCAAATATATTATCTGGAAATGTTCCAAGTTTTGATTTACAATTCTTCCAGGTAAAGTTAGCAGATGTGTTGGGCAAGTACATCCTTCCTGTGAGTTTCCTGTCGGAATGGCCACCCAGGTGTCTGGCCATTCAGTTTGCCACAACTCAGTTCATTCCATGGATCCCCCAGGGAAAAGTTAAAGGTTTGTTGCACAAGAAAATATAGAATTAAATAGTCTATTGTCACTGTTTGTAGCATGTCTCAAACCACTAGTCCTCAGCACTCTAGGAAAGCAGCTTTACTAATTGACTGAGAAGTATTGAAAATGCTTTTTGTTGTTGTTAGCTGATGAGGGTGGAGGTATTTTACACAAAATGTGTAGCCATTTACCGGGTACTAACCCCCTCTCAGTCTCAAGTTTGTGGAGTTAAGAACTTCCTGGGATAGGAATTTTTTTACATGAAGCAAGCTTGCAGTATGTTAGGAATTCTACAAGGATCTTAAGCTTGGCATCCTCTTAAAATATATTTGGGAGTTACTACTTTAACTGCACGATTAATGCTCAAAATGTCTTATTAACATAAAACATTTCAGCTTGCGATGTAATGAAGTTGTCACTAAAAGACAGATTTTCCCATTTTATTCCAATCTTTAAAAGCCTCTTCAATACAAATTGAAATACAATATAAAATAAAATAAAACAGACAAGCAAATATAATTAAAAACCATTTAAAAGTTTGAAACTAAAACAAGTGTATAAGTATCATCCTCCAGAGCAAATATAACATTGAAAGAGTATATGGTAGGTGAAATGTCACTTATTGAGCCACTAGTGATGTAACCAATTAGTGTATATACAAATATATACACACACATTTCTCTAGGTATTATTTTATTCTGACCAAAAGCCATAGTCTGATGCATAATTATCAATACAGAATATGTAAAATTTCTTTGTAGACTTGTCTGATAACTTTAAGACTGAGCCAAATCTGCAAGACTGGAGTAAAGATGACATTCGAGCAGTTGCCATTCGCATTTCTGACAGACTAAAGGGACTTAGCTTGGCCTCAACTCCATCCCTCATCAAGAGGGTAAGTTAAAATAATATAAAACATGCCACAATATGCAGCTGATGATTATTTTCACAGTCATTGTCTTATAGTTTTATACACCTTTGTATTTATTCAAATTCAAGGCTGCCCATGTCTGTTTTTGTGGTCTGGAAATGTTATCAAGCTTGGTGTTTACCTTCAATGGAGTTGAACACTTACACAATGCTACAGAATTTAGTTAGAAATCATGTTGTTATTTGGTTAAAACAGTACATTTCAATAAGACATCATTGTGATTGTATTCTTTAGTTTTGTGTTACAGAAATGTTTATTTTCTTCCATTTCTAGGCAACAATTGTGAAGAGTTGTGCCTGTTTAAAGGAAGATAATTCAATTGCCATCCTGTCAGACAGAGAAGGGAAACCACTAGTGATGATCTGTCTACATCCAGATCAAGCTTCATTTGTAAGATATTTGTGACTTCTAGCAGGGACTATTTGTCTTAGTCCAGATACAGTTAGGTTTTGTAATAATTATTGAAATCAACTCAGTACAATTATGGAAAATACATCAGCCTCTAGCTGAGAATGAGTCACTTAAAGTATAGTAACAGTGTGTTATATGGAATATTAATAAAAATGTTTCAGTTTTCATATGAAACACAGTTCTGAATGATTGCTCATCCAATAAAACTTACGCTACCATAACAAACTACCATATAAATTTTAAATACCTTTCTTTTTTTGTGGTGTCATGGAGTATCATTTTTGTCTATCCATACAACCGTGACCAAATATTAACTGCTATACCATGTGTTACTGTTATGGCTGCATATACACGTTTACATCAATCAATAAGCACCTTTATTAGTATAATATACATACAATCTAATTAAACCATGACAGAAAGATCATTTTTATATTCATGGATAAATAGAAGGTCAGGAAAATGTCACAAAAAAAGGAAAGCAGAAAAATAAGTCACTGATGTTGTGTTGATATTTCTCTACAGAAAGTCAAACTATACACTGTAATGAGCAAATTGCTCTTGGTATATATGTGTGGCAACTGGTTATCTGTCCACTTTAATATTTTCTTTTCCTTTTTTTTCCTAACAGCTACAGGAAAAGTTAAATTTTACATCCTGCTAGACTTGGCAGCAAAATTGTTAAAATAAAAATTAAGCAGCTCTAAGCAGGAGTTGACTGATCTGGATCACCATTTTTTTCTCATTTTGCGAATGCCTTTATAATTGATGTTACCTGTTGAAAGTTAGTCCTTTAGTGTAAGTTCAAAACTCAGTGTGGGACATCAGTGAATAGCCTCAACTTCAAGCTCGCTTAATGTAAGTAGGTTATAAAAGCATAGTTCCCAGTACATTCATTTTGTGCTTACATTGTGATAATCAAATTAACAATCACCAACGGGGTGCCTGTGATCGAGGGGTGAGAGTCACCAACTTGTAAATACTCAGCCCTCATCTCATGGGTTTGAGTCCGTTTTGGTGCAAGAACTTTCTCATGGGGAAGTTTCCCAGCTAACCTCCGGGGCACTGCTGGTTCTACCCAGACTGAAGTCTAGGGTCCTCTTCCACCGATCGTTAGCTGGACGTTGCCAATATGACCAGAATTGTGTCGGTGCGATGTAACAAAGTAACTGAATAACTAACAATCACCAGCATACTGGTCGAAAATCTTATTTATATAACTTACCTTTGGGGAATTTATGGAAAAGTAATCTATAAAATTTGGAGTCCTGTCTACTTTTTTGACTATATCAAATATTATCTGACAGCTGAAAAAATGTGTACATCACTAATGTTCCTTATTACAAGACTAACTGTATATTTGTTTTCAGGGAGAAGAAGTGAGTGGTTGGTTGGAAGCAGATGGATATGAAGTATGGTGCACCACTGAGCTTAACAGGGAACATATGGATGAGATAGATGGGCTAGCAAGAAGTCAAGATGGTATAGCTAGTGTTGTATTAAGTAAAGGGTGTACAAGAATTGTTTGAGTGTACAATTAAAATTTACATTGAGCTTATGTTAGATGTATAAAAAAATGCTATGATTGGTAGATTTTAATTGGACATATTCAAGGCAGACTTCATTTTTGTATCCATCCAGTAGTATTCCTGAATTTTCAAGTTGTAAGAAGTTAAAATTATAAGGTTGAACACAAAACAAGAAATGTTCAAGTCTAATTCAGTTTGTGTTTAAGTTAGTTGCAGTACATTTAAATTCAGAGCACTGTTTATTCAAATAACAATTTATTTTCCTTTAATCATATTTGTGTTATACATATGTACAATATATGTCTGTGATCTAGGTGCCAGTTTCTGTGTGGTCAGCAACTCTATAGGCAACAAGGACCTTGAATTCATCCGTGAGTTTCAGGAGAAGGCAGATGACTCCAGCGTGGTCCTCTTTGTCTTGTCTCAGGCATTCTCCGTGTCACGCACCTGTCAACAACAGGTAAACCATAGAACAGGTTGTCTTGGTATTGTCTCAGGCATTCTCCGTGTCACGCACCTGTCAACAACAGGTAAACTATAGAACATGTTGTCTTGGTCTTGTCTCAGGCATTCTCAGTGTCACCCACCTGTCAACAACAGGTAAACCATATAACATGTTGTCTTGATATTGTATCAGGCATTCTCAGTGTCACCCACCTGTCAACAACAGGTAAACCATAGAACAGGTTGTCTTGGTATTGTCTCAGGCATTCTCCATGTCATGCATCTGTCATCAACAGATAAACCATAAAACATGTTGTCTTGGTCTTGTCTCAGGCATTCTCCGTGTCACGCACCTGTCAACAACAGGTAAACCATAAAACATGTTGTCTTGGTCTTGTCTCAGGCATTCTCCGTGTCACGCACCTGTCAACAACAGGTAAACCATAAAACATGTTGTCTTGGTCTTGTCTCAGGCATTCTCCGTGTCACGCACCTGTCATCAACAGATAAACGATAGGACATGTTGTCTTGGTCTTGTCTCTGGCATTCTCCGTGTCACGCACCTGTCAACAACAGGTAAACCATAAAACATGTTGTCTTGGTCTTGTCGCAGGCATTCTCTGTGTCATGAACCTGTCAACAACAGGTAAACCATATAACATGTTGTCTTGATATTGTCTCAGACATTCTCAGTGTCACGCACCTGTTAACAACCGGTAAACCATAGAACAGGTTGTCTTGGTATTTCCTCAGGCATTCTCCATGTCACACATCTGTTATCAACAGATAAACAATAGGACATTTTGTCTTGGTCTTGTCTCAGGCATTCTCAGTGTCACACACCTGTCAACAACAGGTAAACCATAGAACATGTTGTCTTGGTATTGTCTGAGGCATTCTCCATGTCACGCACCTGTCAACAAAAGATAAACGATAGGACATGTTGTCTTGGTCTTGTCGCAGGCATTCTCAGTGTCACGCACCTGTCAACAACAGGTAAACCATAGAACATGTTGTCTTGGTCTTGTCTCAGGCATTCTCAGTGTCACACACACATTCACAGATGTCAATAACCACTGACTACATCCAAATAATGTCATACATTGAGGCTTTGTTTTGAAGGCTTGTGGATGTCTAATACTTAGTTAATTTTTGCTGGAGCTTTAAGACCACATTTTGGGGTTCTAGGTTTTTCTTTATAGCAATTGTTTAAAGAAAAGAAAAAACTTTTTTTTTTTAACTATTTTTTTTAAACTACAGTTTTGTAGGGATACTAATGATTAATAATATTGTAACTGGTAAACCATTTAGAGTAACCAGTTAACTGCCTGGTTAACCACATAAAAATTCTTTGTGTACAGTTTAATATTCATCCTTCATTTCTAATATACTATGTTTAATGTGTTAAGAACTCCTATATGCATTGTCTCGCATTATTAACGAAATTCAGGTATAATTTGTGGTATACTTTTTTGTTTCAGTTGACTTTAAATTACCAAAATGTGACTTTAGCTTGAAAGTGTACATCACTATTTTCAGATACAGCTTTGTAGTTGTCTATTTTGCTGTCACCTCAGTATCAGTCCATGTGCCCAGTACTCAATGCTGTTTTTGGTTTAGTGTGATGACATAATTGTCTAAAAGTGTGTGTGTTTTTTTGCATTTGTAATTTTCTATTTTTAAGTTATATGATAATTTACTGTTTATTAAAAATTATTAAAAGTGCAGTTTGATTGTGTTATTTAATTATTCTTCTGTCAAATAATTGAAAATGTAATAAATAGCTCTATCAGCTCGTTGGTCAGTGTCAAATGTTTAAAATGTCCAACTAATTTCCTGCACTTGTTCACCCACTCCTTAACTTCTGCAATGTCCAGCACACATATAATTATCTGCCATCTAGCAGATTGTGTTTTTCCAAGTACAGAGTCCAATTAATTAATAGTCACCAGCGTGTAAAAAACAACAGCACAGTCAACAAGGACAGAGATAATGTTAATTGGGGCTGTCATGGTTTGTCTTGCACATCATCACTTGAAGCCAAACTTCACAGGGGTAGATGTCAGACAGCTAGGAGTAGACAATAATATCACTTTGGTGACTGATAAGGGTGGGTCGTGAAGAGGTCATCTGGGTACAAAGCTAATTGTGTGATGCAGTTTTGTCGAAAGAAATATAGCTGGAAGATTGTAACCAGTAAAATGTTTCAAAAAAAGATTCACTGATTAATCAGTTAACATTTAGCATCCCTTCAATTTTGTGTAACTGTTTCTTCTAGTTCCAATGTATTATTTCAGGTGTTTTACTGTGAGCATCGTAAGAGAGTGATACCTATCTTGTATGAAGATCTTCAGATGCCACGCTGGATGAGCATGCTAATAGGATCTCAAGGGTTTGAGGTAAAGTTCTATTTTATATTGAATAAATATGTAGCCATCTATGTGAAATAAAGAGGTAAAATGTAAATCTGCAGTAAGCTTACCTTGTAGACCCTTTAAATAAGCCTTCCTAATTAAAAAGGTCTTATATTTAAACACTTAATCAATCCAGGAATACAGAGGTTATATATAGAGAGATGGTAATTTTCTTCTAGATGTTATTTTAACTTTGACATAATTGAGTAAATTTTTATAGTTTAAAGTTGAATTTAAAGAAAATCATGAAATGATAAATGCATGAATATATATTATTAGATACATGTTCATTACAATAGTAGCGTAAAATGAATTCCATACAATATACAGATGTATATGTTTGCTTGTTGATCATTTTACAGTTTGTTGTAATTATTAGCAAAGATTACATGATGACATACTATCAACTCTCAACAGCATCAAAATGGCGATCTGCTGACTTATCTTTAAATGCATAGACGAATTCTGATTTTCATTTCATATCTAATCCATTTTTTTGTTTACCGAATTTCGTCAATGCCTTGTTAATCAAACGCAGTGAATAAAGAGCGCTTGCTGTTTTTCGTTTACTTAATCAATATGTCACTCAAGAAAATGTGTTTTAATGCAAGAGCTGGGGTCACTCGCAGAGGTGTAAAAACACTGATGCACAATCGTATGTCACATTTGTAAAGCTACAACCTTGTTAATTACTTAACTGATTCAAAGGGCTATGATTGTCATCCAATCAAGCATAGACATCCGATGCATCGTGATCTGAAGTATCACTACATTTTTCTTTATAGACTATATAGGAACAGTGATAGGACAGGCTGATGAATTTGTTATAGCCCTTCTATTCATTATATTGCTAACTGAAGTATCGCCATGTGACTTTATCTTGTCTTATTGGATTTATCTTTTGCTACAAACCTGGCATGGAGATTGCAAAGTGTTTCATAATCCAGTTATGCACTGATCACACAATTTTTATTGAACTTCTGTTTAGGTTTCAATATGCTGTACATAATTCTTTAACTAACCTTTCTCATGATTTAACTGTGGTGTTTGACTAACAGCGAAGAACAGATGAAGATTTCCAGGAGATACTGATGCAGAGAGTGAAGAGTCAGATCAATACAGAGGAGATGTTCAGTCCTAGCACGGCATCAATCAACTCTGATGCTCATCTCAGCCCGCTGCAGGATGCCATGAATGGCAGGCTGGATTCTGGCTCTAGTCCACATCAAAATGGCGAGTCTCCCAACACACGTACCAAACTTGCATCACAGGAAACCGTTCTTTTACGGAATGTATGAACTGGCCAAAAACAGCACTTGTGTTCTTTTTCTTAGAGCATGTTAAAATCAAAATCATATCTTCTTTAACTTAATGACACATATTTTTATAAATATTTATGATATATTATGTATTTCATTTTGAGTCAATAAATAAAAATAAATCATTAGGTACAAAAAATACCTTCATGTTGTAACACCATATAATTAATTAGGATCCAAATTGATTAATGTGTTATAAAACAGAATTTTTTAACTACAATCAGTGGCCTAAGACAGATATATGCAAGTTGACATTGCCAGTCTCATGCAAAAACACAGAGACAACAATATAGTCACCAAAGGCCACTAAAAAATCATTTTCTGAACTTCTTCGTTTTTCATCCATTTGTACCAATGCAATTATTATGTTGTTAAAAATGTGTTACCAAAACCGGTGTTGTTGAATAACACTTTATTGGTAGGCCTTGAGCTGGAAGTTGCTACATTGTTAAACATATACCTTACTTTAATGTTTCAATGTGTGTTCCACATGTGTTCATATAATTTACAATCTTGTTGCATGTCTTGCTTTTTTTGTTTTCTTTGCTTTACATTATGCCGAACAGGTAATTTACTATGCCTTTCTGATTATTTCTTTTTTGTATTATTTCTTTATGACATATTTTGATATATTTTTAATTGTTATTGTTTTCACTAAATTGTTTATTTCCTTTTATAATTCAGCTTTTATGCCATACTACTATAAATGACATGGACTATGCCAAAATTATGATTTATACATTATTATTATGAAGTATTGGTATTAATATTTCATTGTTTTGTTAAGATGTGGTATTGTGTGATACTTTAAGATATGGTATTGTGTGATACTTTAAGTTTTCATTTATTAATAAATTGTATAAAGATCCATATGCTAGAAGCTTGTCAGAAAATTGCAAAAAAGTTGAGGTCCTTATCAGACAGATCCAGAACGGTTCTGGCTTATCCCAGTTGGAGCATTTCATGACCAGTCAATTTGGAGTAGGGAATATTACCACAATTGTTTCTGTTCAGTGGTTGTGCTGAATCGAAACTTTAATATAATATTTTAGACAACCTTTTAACTTCATTCAAGCATATTTTGTGAGCACTTTCATTGTAATTTTACATGTGTACTGATTATTGAAATGCCTGATAAAATGAGGCTGTGTTTTACGTGATAAGTTTTCAGCCTCCATTGTCGAGAGTTTAAGACATCTGACTCCAAATCGGAGGGTCCTAATTACCTGACAGACCGTGGGATGATTGTTCTTGGGCAAGACTATCTACTACCATTGCGTCTGGTTCTTGCAACCAGAGACCTGGTTCTACCCAGGAAGGTGGCAGTTTACAGAAATATTGGTTAAAATAGAGACCCAATTAAATATAAACAACTTTATTGAAATTTGTTCAAGATAAATTTGTTGCCAATGTATGTTATATATAGCAATTATACTTCTCATCTATAATATTTAAGCCACCAAGTGGTTGTGTGATAAGGTTGTAGAAAAAGATAAACATTTTCAGTCATTTGAGGAAGCAAGTTTTAAGGTGATTATAAATTGTTGATTTCGATCATTTTTATGCAAACCAAATTATAAGATCAATCTTATTAAATATAATAATAATTAACATGCAACAAAAATAGAATAAGAAAAAGGTAAAAATGCAATAGATGTAATGGAAATCTGTGGAAAACCTTTTGAACTGAAAATTTTTATCATTAAACTGAGGTTGAGATTTTATTTGTTTGTTTGAGATTTATTATTTCTTTTATAAATGTTTTATAATCACCATCCACTACCTACAGCCATATCTTGTTATACTTGTCCTTTTTACTGTCACATTTTAATTAAGTGATTGTCTTTTTTTACATTTTTGTTTTTGACATATTATGATAATAAATATGCACTTTACTGTGTGTCTTTTTGTCTTATGAAAATTCTAAGCAAAAATGACATAAAGGATTAAAATTATGGATTTTCTCAGACAACGTTTTCTTTCATATGTTAGCTATGTATTCTTCATTGCTTGGTACCATAAAGAAGAACATTGAATAAATTAATGTAAAACAAGGCAAAAGGAAGATGTTAACTGTTAATTACATTGTGGTACTTGAGTACAATATGGTGATGGTCAACTTAAACCCTTCTTACAGCTAACTAACAATACCTAACTCTTTAAATTATGTACCAAATGAGAATGGAAAGAACTAGAGAAATGTTTAAAAATATCACTTGCCCTTAGCAACAAAAAAAAATGATTTTGACATTTACTCATAATCCATTATTACGTTCTGTACAATTAGTATCATAACATATATATGCTGTGTATCGTAACTGCAACTGTTGTATTGGTAAGGCCAAAAATTTTTAAACACATCGTTAATATTGATATGATTTTCGACGGGTTCAAATGTCAAACTGTCAACTTTGAATATTGTATGTGATTAAATAAGATGCCTTAATGCGACCCTATCATGTCGGGTGATAACGAACGGTAGATAACATTGTTTACCACATCGTACATAGTACTTGGGCGATATCTGCTAGGTTGTGCAATTGTTGTCAGAAACCAGCGCGACGTCAGTTTAGACCGTGGTTTCAGTGAGCTGCAGTTGACTTCAAAATTCATCATCAACAAAGATGGCGGAGTATTTTGTTTTTCTGTTTGGGATTATACTTCTTGGAATTGCCACCTTTCGACAAGGTGACACATTGTTTATTGACGGCTGCCCTATGTACGGGTGTAGACCCAGTGGCTCCTTCTCCTTCTATCTGAACGTACCACGTGACAACGTAACTCTAAACTGGCAGAGTCGTGCGTTCGATCCTGTTCCCAACGCTTTAGGATGCGTTGCAGACAATGTAAATATTGTGTGTCAGACTAACGGTGTTTTTTCCAATCAGAAGGGTTACTCAGTTCTGAATGTCTGGAATGGTAGTATTGAATGGCGGGAAAGCATACTTGTGTACCCGCCACTACCGATACTTGACAACTATGGTGACGTTACGGGGTCCGATGGTTTCAGTCTTGTTCATTATGACGCAGATGGAACAAAATATCCAGTCATTCCTTGCGAGGGATTGAACCCAGTTTTTAGTATATCATTGGTAGGATCGACGGTTTTGCTTCTTGTTTCAAAACGCGGACAAATTGTTGTGCGAGAAACTGATGGAGTGCCAATTGGAAATCTGTTTCTAAACGCAACAGTTGGTAACCAGAATGGAACATTTGTTCCCATCGCTCAACCGGTAATCAATGAACAACTGCTGTATGTGCTGACAGAGTTTGTTCCTACTGACGCTAACAAAGCGGCGGACACAACGGTGAATAGGCTGTATGCCATTCAGGTATTTGCTACGATAACAGACAGGATTAAAGTAGCCTGGTACTTTGAACTTGGAAGTAGTTTGCGTGCAAAGGCTACCAATAAAGATGACAGAAAAGACCAAGGTCTACTTTTAGATACAGGTTATAATCAAATCTACGCTAACCTTCCTTATTTTGTTCCCGATATAACTTCTGGTGTTGTCGAACCTATGGTCTTTGTTATTGGCGATGATGGTAAGCGAGGAAAGTTGGTGTCTAAAATGTCTGCGAATATAACGCACATGGCGCGATTCAAACCCGACCATTGTTCTGCAAGTGAGTTCTGCGGCCAGGATGTGCCGAAACCACCAGTCTGGCTAGTTTTCAATGAATCCAGATTGTTAAGTCTTACACCCGAGGGAAAGATAAAATACACAATCGACCTAGATTCCTTACTGCAAGCCCAAGTAAAACTGCTGACGAAACTTTCAGTCACAAAGAAGGATGACACCTTTCCCGAAACGCTTATCTTTGGGGCTGAACTTTCATCAAGGACTGGAGAGCCAATAACGTACCTTGTTGCCATTGACGTCACGGATACGTCACATCCGCTTTGGGTGCTTCCTGTTCCAGGCAATCCCATTTTAAAGGGCCAAATTGTTGGAAGTAGCGGGGCAGATGTTGGAATAAAGGATCAACTGGTAGTATATGCTGAGAATAGAGATAGTAGTTCGGCTTCAATTTTAAGCTTTCATTAATTTTCCCAACAAAATTAGCAATATGTGATGCTGCTGTTTGCTCTTGCTTTATAACGAAAGACAAATTTACTGTACATATACATCAATGTCCATACACCAAAGAATGACAACTTTTACTGTTTGTATTTAATTTAGCAAGCTATGCGACAAGGTCTTAACTTTTTTATTATATATCTCTTGATGTTTAATGTAATTAATAGGCATTTGGAAACGTACCCTTTAAATTTTCGATAATATTTGTGAACACGTTTCTTTTAAGTGTAATATAATTTAATTACTCGAAACCAATATCAAGTGTCACAAATTTCAAGCTGAAAGCAAATCAAATTCATCTATTAAGTAAAATGGGATAAATGTATATATTTGTGTTTACCCAAGTTTATCGACATTGGACCTAAATAAAAATATATTACACCACAGCAGTCCTTTAAGGTTTCACACCCCTTCATGTCAGCATACCGATTAATCTGTAACACATTGTTCCAGACGTTTTTTTTCCTGCATCGATTTGAGTTAATGTACCATATTTATGAATGTCAGTGTTGTGAAATTTACAACAATTGCAAATGATAAGGCCATTTATATAAGCTGATGTCGCCCTCATTGCTCCGCCTGTCTGACGTTGAAGGTGATATCCCATAGCTTAGACTATGAACATATTTTTTACCTAAATAACCAAATAAGACATTGTTATCTGAATACTGAATAGGTCCCGCAAAATGATGTTCATTGACGCCCTAGATTTGTGTGAAGCATAAACCCCACTCGTCATTGTAAACATGTATTTCCTATCTGAGCCACGCTGCAGAGATAGCTATTTTTTTAAAACAAAGAAAATCACGTGACAGCTTACTTTTAAAATAACATCATATCGTCTTCCGGGTAGTCCGCTTTGTCCTCGGTATTTATTTTTAGAATTTATCACTTTCGTGCCTGTTTATAGATAATAGACATTTAGTGTGATTTTGTTTTCGCCAGTTGTACTGTATAACAATAT